>NDGN011453985.1:0-16274 GCA_002564285.1 Tympanoctomys barrerae
AGCCCACCAGGGGGCGGGGCTGGCTGGCATGTGGTGCTGGGGGATTGAACCTCAGCCCCTGTGCTTTGCTAAGCCTGTTCTAATAGACGCTTTAGACCACTGAGCCATCTCACCAGCCCCTACCCACCTTTTTAATCCCATGCCAATTACAGTTTATCAAAGGCATTCTTCCCACCTGAGCCCTAACTAAGCTACCAAAGCAATCTGAACCCATCAATTCTTCTTGAGTTCAAATTAATCCAAAAATTGGCTCATAAATGTAAATGTTAGCTGACCCTGGTGACTACATAACAGATGGGAGGTTAAGAAAATAGGAGACAAATATGTGAGGACCAAATCTTATGAAACACAGGGTCTGGCTGAGTTTGAATAAAGATAAGAGAACATATTCCAGACAACTTCCAAACTAGGCAGTTTTAAGTTAAAAATAATCAGAGGCAAGAAAACACCTGGCTTATTCTGTTACTTCTTTTACCGGATTAATAGTAATAGAAAAATAGAAATTAATAAACTTTCTGTGGTATTTAGGTAAGAACATCAACATCTAGTGTTTAACTCAGTTTCCTGAAATGTTTTACGGGGCATTGACACTAGGTTATGCTGTATGAGAACATCTCTTAACTGTCCAAAGCAACTGAGCATATTTCTTATTTGTTCCTTCAGCTAATGGTTTCTGAGCACTATTTTGTGCCAAGCACCTTTGTAGGCACTGAGATCAGGCAGTGAGAAATAAAAGTCCCTGACTGGGGTATGTTGAAATAGATAGCAAAACAAATAGACATCACCTTTTAGATGGAGCTGATAAATGGTTTACAAAAAACACCATAAAAGCAATGAATGACAGTTCTACTCTATACATGATATTGTATGAGATCTTTTTCAGAAAGCTACTGCTGAGGATAGAATGTAAAATGGAGAGCTTCACAGTGACATCCATGGGAATGTGGACTGGGTAGGGGGAACCCTAAATGCCAAGGTGGGGGCCACACTGGAGACACCAATGGGATCCACTGTAGGATGATAAGGTCAATAAGGCTGGTTCATGTAAGAGCTTTGAAATCACTTTAGCAACTTTTACCTCACTGCAAATGACCTGGAAAGACACTGGAGAATTCTGAGACAAAAACAAATGAGACATGTTTGATGTTTTAAATGAGACAATAGAGGTTATGTGGAAAACACACTGTCAGAGTTAAATCTACTACCAGCTAGGCAGGGTAGTGCACACCTATAATCTCAGCCTTTAGGAGACTGCGACTGGAGGATTATGAGTCCAAAGTTGACCTAAAATACATAATGAGACCTGTCTCAAAAAATATGAAAGGCAAGAAATTGACCTGGAGTCTATCTCAATAATAAAATTTTTTAAATGGTGATTTATAGTGGCTAGAATAGCTAAAGTGGAGAATTTTCAGATACAATGTATATTTTGATGGGAGCATCATTAGGATTTACTAACATTTTATTTGAGGTGTTCAAAGAAATACAGTAGTTAAGGGCAACTCTAAGCTCACTGGCCTGAGTGGACAGAAGAGTCTTCCATATTGTGATAAAGAGTGTAGACCTTGTAGTCCACATGGCCTAACTGAGCTTAGAGTTTCCATCTAAGGACTGTGGAATACTGCCCAGGCCACTGAGGGCCCCTGTGCTTTCATCTCCCATGGAAAAAAAATGAGCCTTAAAATAATACACACATCACTATTACAACTGTGAAATTAGCCAATATTCATCACAGCATTATAATTATAAATAGTGTCATTTAGTAGCCTTAGTATTGTGTTCACGGAGTTATAAAATACCTTAGTGTTATATATATATATATATATATATATATATATATATATGATACATATAACAAGAATTCAGTCAAGTTTATAATAATTGTAGATGCCCAAAAGTAAAAGGTGCACAAAACGTACATATATTCCTCGGGCATTCCGAGGAGGAGCCTAGTTACACAGATAGCTTTGGCAGTGATGAGTGTGTTTATGCTGACACTTGGACAGGTCCCAGAAGTGATGGCACAGGGGCGACGGCGGAGGACTGGGCCCAGAGCCACCCAGGTCATGCAGATCAGAGACGCCAACACGCAAAAGGGAGGGCCAAGGCAATAAGAGAAAAAAGCAATCACCATGACGGCTAAGCACACAGACATTATTGAAACAAAAGGGCTTTTATGTAGAAAAATATTTACAGCAAATACAACATGCATCATGTTAAAAATTCTCTAAAGTGAGAATTTATGGTCACCAGTTTAGTGTCATGAACTGTGCTAAAATTCTGTGTACAGAACACATATAAATATGTGTAAGGAGAAGAGTTTTCATTAATGAATAAAGCTTTCTCATTAAAGGTAGGGAGTAAAAATGTATGCCTACTATCCCAACTGTTAATCGAAATAACTTTGTAGTGTTAATCAATAAATGAGTAAAAAGAAAGCAAAGAAAAGTGTAACACTTTGAAAAATATAGCAGTAGTTGTATGTGTTGATGAGCCCTCTGCTCATCTTACGTGGCATCATCTGTTTCCCTTAATTTCTCAAGATTAACATTCAAAATTGAACAGTGTTCATACATACAAACAAAAGCTAAAAGACACAGAAAAACTAAAATGTCATTTAAAGTACCAGAGAAATAAGCATAGCCATAACTAATGTCTGCAGTGTATACTTATAAAACCATTACAGTCTCTTGAAAGATATAAATGTACTTGAATAAAGAAAAAATACATTTATCAAGGAGAACAGGTATGACAAAGGTATTGGTTTTTCCCTATACTAGTTTAGAAACTTAGCATAGTCCTACTTTATCAATTTTTTTGCTGTTACTCTGTACTTTTTCTTTTCTTTTTTTTTTGTGGAACTGAGGATTGAACTCAGGCCCTTGTGCTTGTCAGGCAAGCACTTATTCTACTGAGCCATCTCCCCAGCCCTACTCTGTACTTTTCAAAGTAAAATAATTATAAAACTCATATAGAGAGTCTACCTAGTAAGAATAGACAGAAAAGCCCTGAAAAAATAGTGTAATGACAGAGGCAGAATTCTATTACATACTGAAACATAATATAAACTTTATAATTAAAAAAAGTTGGCATAATTACATGAATAAAGAGAAATGGAATATAATGAAAAATCCAGAGAAAAAACTAGCTATGTATAAAATTCATAATATAATAATGGCAGAATCTCAAATGTCTAGATAATTCTATTATTCTTTATAGAGTGGACTGACAAAGCTAGAGAGCCTTATAAAAGAAAAACATAAGCAGTTATGTTTGACTCTATAATTTGAAAGTGTTTGAAATTTTACTAAATGTCACAATTCAAAATTAATAAAAAGGAGTAAATTTAGCTTTAATTATATAAAAGTTTGAAATCATTTTATGCCAAACACATAAGATAAATGAAATAATGACTATGTGCCACAGAGATAATATCCTTAATAAATAGAGAATTTCTCAAAACAAGGACAAAAGCTAACAATATTACAGAAATCATTCTCACAAAAATAAAAAATGTTCAGCCTTCCCATAAGATTATTACAAAATGAAACTGAATGCAAGTACTAATTTATCTTTAAGAAAATTGGAAAAACCTAAGAGTTTGATAGCATATTCTTCTTGAAAAGCTGTGAGAAAGCAAACATTCTCAAATAGAGTTGCTTTGGCAAAATCTAGCAAAATGAACATATGGATTTTCTCTGTTGAGTCTGCAGTTTCACTTCTAGGGATAGATTTGAAACACACATGGCAAAGATGTGAAGTAATGTACATGTAAAACACCATTTGTAAACCCAAAATGTTTAATTAACTATGGTATCTTACACGATGCAATGCTCATTGAAAAGGAGAACTGTTTCTTCACTCTAGTAGGAGTGATCTTTAGCTATAATAAGTAAAAAAATATATGGGAATAAAATTTGGTGTGTATATATCATATTGCTCTTTATCCAAAAAGAGAAAAAATAGCAAAATATCTGCACTGTATTATATTCTATACTCTTATATTATATTATGTAGTTGCATACTATACTATAGAAGATACACACATATACACATAAATGATATATTATGTCATATATATATATATATATCATGCATATGTATGAATATAATTTATAAAGAGATCCTATATCCTAATAACAGAATGCTATCTTTCCCAGAGCTTATCCTCTGGTTGCCAAGGCAATCATTCCAGAGATGAAAAGGAAATAAGAAATATGATGAAAAAATGAATCTTTTCCATTTCTATGCTGAATGGGTTCGAAGTTAAACAGCACTAGGTAAGCAATGACTTACTTTCTCAAAAGATCACTTCTCTTTTTGCATTTTTCACCGAACGTTAATTCACTCTCGTGATGGTCAACTGTATGTCAACTTGAATAAGAAGCACACAATTGATTGGGTTAGCACAGTATAGGATGTGGCTGAGTGGATTTACTGAAGAAGGAAGACCCATCCTGGGGGTGGGTGGCACCAACCAATAGGCTTGTGGCCTGGATGGACTACCAAGGGCCAGGAAACAAGAAGGCTCACTTCTTTCTTCAGAGGACTGCCAGTCTCTGCCTTTGCCTTGGACATCTGTCTTGTGGCTTCCAGTGAAGCCTCTTCAGACTCCAGCACAGCCCTCTGGCCCCCTGGAAAGGCTTGCGGGAGACTCTTCAGTGAGCTGCAGGCCTTCCATCCTTGGCTGGATCCTCCAGCATGAGGACAACCTTTTCACTCTTTCACATCTGATTCTGCTGACAGCCATTGTAAGCTCACTTTGTAAATGCTCATATGTATACCTATCTCATATTAAATCTATTTTGCTAGTAAACACTGACTGATACAACTGATTTTTATATTAACTCAGGACTGAAAAATAGTACTTTTCTTCAACTTTGATTTGAACAAACTGTAAGATCAATCTTTTGCATGCTTAAGGAACTCTGCTTTTTTAAGTCCATAATTCTAAAATCTAAATCTAAATCAAAAGTTCCCCTGTGTCACTTAGTGCCTCCTTCACATCTTGGTAGTCCACGTCTAGTCAGTCAATGATAAGTGAGTGAGAACTATTGGTGACACACAGTGTGTAGATACATACATGTAGAGAGTCAGTTATAATACAGTCATAAATCATGCACTTTGGTTTCCAACGGCAAAAGATTTCCTTATAAATATGAAGATAAAACACTGGTCAAAATTCTCTATATTACAGAAAAAGAAGTCTCATGATACAGTCTGGATCTCTGCTTGTTGCACAACATGCTTGAAGCACTGGACGTTGGATCCTGTTACATGAGATGAAAATATCCTTGAATGATCTTTATAACTGTCAAATTTAATATCACAGATGTTTTAAAAATCCATTTTTCCTGAGCTGCTATAGTGTTCATCCTGTTTGTCATCACGTCCTGAGTTAGTAGGTAACAACTTAGAGATTTTTTTATTGTCTCAAAGACCAGTAAAAGCGGGCATAATGGAACACGCCCGCAACCCCAGCACACAGGAGGCTTAGATGGAGACCCTTCAAGTTTGAGACCAGTCTGGGTTAAGAGTGAACTCAAGAACAGTCTGAACCACACAGTGAGAACCTGTCTCAAAAAGACCAAAAAACAATCAGATGGACAAAAAATGGCAAAGATGACTACTGCGCTGACTTTTTGGAGCTTAGTGCTCATCTCAGAAGCTGAGGCCGGCCCTGCTCATCAGCTTCCTGTTGAATTTCCTGGGTGTCCCTCTGTTGCGTAAGTGCTGGGGCCCGCAGCCCACAAGCCTCTCTGTTTTATAGTTTTGCTTGTGTACACGAGTGCAGAATATATTAATTGCTTCCGTCTTGCACACAGGTCGCACCCTAGGCACTCAAGAACATCTCGCAGCTTTATTTAGACCTCACTGTTCAGTTTATTACAAGAATCCAATTAAACCGCAGCCACTGCAGAGCCAACACCCTTGCTTTTCTTTTTCTTTTTCTTTTTAAATCATACTGAGTGTGAGCATGTCCGTTCTACCTCATGGAAGATGTCTTTTTGTCAACGTTTTTCCTCATTTCATATATTGGGTTGGTTCTCCTCTAGGTTATTTTTAAACTATATCTTTTCTATTTAGAATAGACTTGGTAAAATTCCATAAGCACCATGGAGTTTTCTTTCCTTACAAGTAAAAAACAGGGGTGGACAAAGGCAATAAGACTACCTACATCAAAAGGTTAACGTAAGGATGAAAAAGCCTAATAGACTCTACAAGGGCCAGGGTGGCTCCTGGTCAAAATAAATGCTTAATAAATTTTAACCATTTTAGGTATTTTCATCTGCAGAGCACAGCCATGGGATTATATACTTTGGCAAGGTTGTCTTATAACTATCATTTAAGTGAATTTGTTCCCTGTGAACATCAAGTACTTATTTGACATCCTAGCACTACAGAAAGGTTTCCATTATGGTAAGTGTTTTTGTCTTTAGCTAAGTGTCAGATAATTAGAGTATTATAAATCAGCAATAATATTTACCACTGATGATTGAAAGTGAAAATAACTGAGTTCCTTTCCTAAAACGTATGGAGGAAAATTCTCAAGACTGATACATCCAGGTGCAATACTATATGCTTTGAGATCCATCAGAATCTCCTGACATGCATATCAAATATATACATTATGTGTTGCTATATGTAGGTACTATACCTATGTATCAGTATGTAAGTGCTTTTTCAAATGCGTATAGGCAAGAAGTAGAACCTCAAAATACATCTGGACCTCTCCTCTCAGATAATTGTAATGGAACCTAAGTTTGGGAATTGTTACCTTAGAGCTTATAGCCTGTGGTAAAATAATGGCCGAGTTTCTGATTCATTGAAAATAGATTTATTAGAATACAGCTCCACCAAATTGCCTGTGAATTATCCAGTCATCCATAGCTGCAATTACTGCAAGATGGCAGAAACTGAGTAGCTGTAACAGAGACCACATGAACTATGTCACCTAACATACTTACACTCTGGCCCTTTATAAAAAGTTCGCTGACTCTTGATTTAAAGCATGACATAGATATAGACCCAACATATAGAAGACAGCAGATTATTTTTTCCTAGATGAGACAATGTAAAATAGAACCACTTTTTGAGCATCCAGTTACGTTAGTTACAGAAAAACTATCCTCAGAGAAGAGGTTCTTCCTCAAGTAAAAGATGCAAATCAATTCCTCCTCATTTTTCTGAGGAGCATAGATAAACTTAAAAGGAAATCACAACTCTATGTGTACTTTATCTTTCTTTTGCAAAACTTTCAACTATGTAGTAGCTGCCAACTTTGTCTCCATGAGACTAATAATAATTGAAATGAAACACAGACATTGGAATTAATAATGGGCATTTGACTCAAAGGTTTATGTATTTTAGCAGTAGTGTGAATAAAACTGCTAATGTCATAGTGAGTTTTTCAAAATTATATGCTAACTGTACAAAAAAGCAAAACTGATTTCAAAATGTTTGTTTTTATAACATTTTTGGCATTGTCCTCTGCTCAGCTGAAAACAGGAAATTTTTCTCTGAAGATAAATGAGTGGCTACCATGCCTTTATCCCCTGCACACATTTCACAAGAACTTGAACATGATTTGGAAAGTCAGAACTCTAGGAGAGAAAGTATTGATTTTTATCAAGCTGTACAGTGAAATGAGAGGGAGAATGACATTACTGGCCATGGGGAGTTTAGATCAGGTCGACAACCTCTAAGTTTTATGGGAATTGTTCAGAAGTTACAAATGTTTCAGTGCTAAAGGACTTTGACAGAGGCTAGAAAACACATCATGACACTGGGGAGTGCTCAGCCTCTGGTCTGCCATGGACACTGAAATCCATAGCACACTGAGTACACCCACTGGTAGAGGGTCCAGTGAGGCTGCTTTGTGGAGTGGTGCTTGGCCTAGATGGAACAAAAATACACATGTGAAGTTAATTTCAATGCCTGAAGGTGTGCATGGATCAGTCCATTCTGTTTCTGCTTGGGCTGTCTGTACATGGGGTGTCATGTGGCAGGTGCGAATGCAAGCTTCCTGAGCATCCTTTCTATATTTTTCTCTCTTTAAATCCTTCGCTACATTTCTTCTCATTGTGCCTACTTTTCTTGAGGAAACCATTGAACTGCTACATTTCAGCTCTTTTTTCCCTTAGAGTTTTCTTCTGCAATTGGAATCCAGCCTTTACAACTGGTTACACAGAAGTAAATATTGAGTCATGTTACTTTCATTCCCCTGACTTTGGTGCCATTCTTCTTGTATCATCGCTATTATTCAGAGCTCCAACACTGTCAGTGGCTCTTGAATACTCCTGTTTTCCAGCTTACACCAGAGGAAGTGAGACTTAGTGCCCAGTCTCAACACCCTTCCCATTTTGGTGGCTTGTGTCATCTGTTAGGCAACCAGCGCTCTCCCTGAATCTTCCCACTAGTTTCTCACCATCTCTTCCAGCTGATAGACAGCACTTTCTTATTTGAGAGAAACATACTCACTTATCAGAGTGCATTAAGAGTACACTCACTAAGATTTTCTCCCCAAAAGCAAAAGCTTATGGAATAAAGACAAATATATAGTTTGCATGTGTCTTCTTTAATAAATACACTTTTCAAAGTCCACCACAAATAATTTTCAAAGTCAAAAATAAGAAGGCATTACATTAACTGGATGTCTTAGTGTGTGAGTTAAATTAAGATATCTCAGAATGTCTTTAAGAAAAATCTCATATTTATCTAGTATAAAGGTATCAAACAAGTGGTCAAAAAAATTGAAATAAAGAATTGCTAAGTTTTGACAAAAAAAGTTCTCCAAATGATATCAATGCCAAAGGTTTTTCACATGACTAATTTTTCCAATTTAGGAAAATGGCTTGAAGTTGAGAAAATGTTCTGTATCACTCATCCCTTCAAAATTATACAATTGTACATGGTATATTTGTAAATTAGATAATACATTAAACAAGCTGTACTTTCATAATAAATGCAAATACAAATACCTGGTGTGCAATAATCAGCCCAACCCGAGCAATAAGTTCATATTACCTATCTAAACACATCTAACTCTATAAAACACATTAACTTTTTAAACACAAAAGAAAATAATGAAATATCGTTAGAATATTGTATTGGTCTATTTTTCATTACCATAAGAAAATTCCTAATACAGGCTAACTTTATGAAGAAAACAGGTTAATATTTGTCTGTCAAAGACCATCTGGGTGGTAGCAGGAGTATGTACAAGATGAACAGATCATATCTAGAAAGAAATAGTTACCTTTTATTTGTACCAAGGATTGAACTCAGGACCTTGCTCTTGCCAGGCAGAACTTATGCTGCTGAGCTATCTCCCCAGCTAGAAAGACATCTATAAAAAGAAGACCCTATTTTCTCTCAAAGATAACCCTCTTCCACTGCCCCCGACGCCATCCCCATGAGCTCAGGGCCTCCAACTAGGTCCTTCCTGTTAAAGGTTCTAACTCTTAATACTGCCACCTAGAGGTAAGGCACCACTGCCTGAGCCTTTAGGGGAACTCGCCTCAAACAGAAGCAGACCACAGCAAATACCACTAGGATGTTTAATTAACAACATTAAACAGTTGTTTGCAGTTATCGTTTTCCATTTTATTATACTATATCTTTTTTGTTATGGTTGTTTAAACTTGAATAACCATTTTGAGAATTAGACTAGAAGCCTCAGCATTTTTATCGATTATGTTCTTTTGTTTTGTACCAGAAATTGAACTCAAGACCTTGTGCATGCCAGGTAGGTGATTTCACTACTGAGCTATATCCATCCCTGGCCCCTACCCCAAGGATTCTGGGTCCTTCAAAGAAGTTGTTACATGGAATTCCAAGGACAATTACTCCTATTCTAATAATTTATTTGGATCCATACTCTTTTAATTGTACTAAATTATACTAATGATTAATTTTAGACAGCATTTCATTAAGAAATTAATAAATATTTCTTACAAGGAACGATAGCTCATAATGCAGATACATGAATAAATGATAAAGAGATTAAAATTGAAGCATAAAATACATCAAGCAGAAAGAAAATTTAACAAATATATAATCATGCTTATTTTTATGAGGGAAAAAAGGCATTTTTAGATGCAGTCATTCCAGGCTGGACCATTTATTATAATTTTCTTTATTAAAAGCAATTAGTGGTTCTGGGACATTCATTAATTGATTCATTCATTCAAAAATTATTAATTGAAAGCCTACTTATGTCAAACCCTGTGAAAAAGCTGAAGATATAAAGATTAAAGTAAAAAAGGAGCTTTCTCAAATGGTTTATATTTCAATACAGGATGCAGGTATGTGTGCAGGTGAGACCAATCATAGAGACAGATTTTAACGTAAACCATTCTAGTGTAACAGAAAAATAACATCCTCCTCTCCCCATACCAGCTTGGTAATAGCTTCTAATCCAGTTCAGTTTGCATTTCTCTCCTAAAAACAGCTGGTCACTGCAATACATAGCTGGTGATGCACATTGCAGGAACCAATACCCAGTTAGCAATCCATTCTGCCTCTATACTTCCTGATACCTTATCTCATATAAACTCTATAGCACTAAAGATTAGACTCTGATATTTTGGGAGTGATCCTGATCAGTGTCTGTCAATGTAAATAAATCTGCCTCCAAATCCTGGGTATCTCTTCAGTGTTTCTGCTTGCCATTGCCCTGGGTTGGTTTGCTTTACTCAAGACATGACAGGTCATAAGAAAAGATTTATTAGGGCTTGTGCTTGGGTCTGAATGTTCTCCCGAAGCTTCACAAAGTCATGGGTTGGGTTTTTTGGAGGTGGCTGAATATGGAGTGTGTGATGCTTGGATTAAGGATCTGTGATGAGTAAGTCAGTCCACTAATTGATTTGGCAAAGTTCTGACTAAAATTAAGGGTGAGGGATGCTACACCAGCCCTGAGAGGGTAGGCGGGTAATCTGCATATAACATAGAGGACATAGGAGTCTTGTCCATTCCTCTTGCTTGCTTTGCTACCTTCTGTTCTCCATGAATGTATCTCTGCCATGGAGGCCCCTGCCTTGGAGCCAGCTGACTATGGACAGAAATCTCTACAAACTGAAAGCTAGAAAATCTTTCCTCCTTTAACTTTGGATTCCTGAGTATTTTGTCCCAGAAACAAGAGAAAAATAACTAAGACAATGTGCAAGACATTAAAAGAGGAATTTTGCTAAGAAAAATAAATGCTTTTATGATTAAGGTGCTGCTGCATAATTGACAGGCCCAAAATATTGAATAGGTTATGCCATGTTGTGAGTAAAAATAATTCAGTAGAAAAATAAAATATTAATATGACTTGTACATTTTAACAGTTTCATTTTTCATTGTTGAATATTTTATGAATATCAATCTTTTGAACATTAATTTTAGTTCAGAAAACACAGTTGAAAGCCTGTTAAACACCAAGTCATTTGAGTTGAGCATTCATGTCCTTATGAAAGTCATTGGGCCATTTATAAGCTTATTCAAGCTGTTTATTATTTCATTACCCCTAATGTACTAGGGTAATGAAAATTCAAAACAAATACAATCCTTGCTATTGGACAGTTACCATTTCCTGGGAGGGGAGAAATTAATAAAATAATCAATAAATGTGTAATTACAAACTGGCATGAGGAAACAGTAAAATAATTGTCTAAAGAAATATATATGAGAAAGCTAATTTAAATTTAGGTCCAAGGAAATTTCCCCTGATAAGGTAGCATTTCAAATAAATGCATAAAAGATTTCAAGTTCATAGGAGAAAATGTGTGTCACGTGCAGGAACACCAACGAGAGTGCCATTCCACACGTGTGGAAGAGCAGTGTGTGGGGGCAAAGGCGAAGCAACAAGATCAGCACATGACTCACAACTTCCTGTACCTTTGTAAGAACTTTAGTATCTACCCTCAGAACTGTGAAAAGCTGTTGAAGGATCGTAGGCATTGAGGACAGAGCAAACCCTCACAGAAGTGAGTGAAGTGCCAGATGAAAGTGCTTCTGTTCCCCTATGTTCTTGAAGAATTTCTAGAAGAGCTACTGTGGTGATAGAGCAATCAAAAGGAAAATCCCATCCCCTCTGCATCCTGGTGGTGGAAAGCTCTTTGTGGAAGATTTGACATCTGGTAAATATGGGCAAATCCTATCCCTTAACTTTTAGTTTTAGAAGGTCTTTATTGTACGGTAATGCCACACAGGCCACAGCAGAACTTTCTGTTGTTAGCCACCTCTGCTAGCACACCCATAGGAAAATCCAAGTGGCAAGGAAGGATAAAGCTGTTTCCAGTACTCTTAGCTTTTGTACCATGGTACCAAGGTTCTGAACTATGGTACATCCATCCTTGTGCCACATAGTGAAAGTGTGGAACCAGCTTCAAAGACTGACAACCTCCCTTCTAAGAAACAAAACTATTTATTCTGGATTTATACATAATGATACCTAAAGCACTGTAAAGGCAATAGAGCAATTAGTCAGTACTTAGAGAAAGCTAAGAGCACGGTATGATATCCATAACACTAGTAAAACATTAGTGGAGAAATAGGGGAAAGATATGCTAGGAGGAAAGCCTGGATAAAGCCAAAGTCTTCTAGTGATGAGACAGAGTGTATGCATGACCTGTGGGAAACAGGGAGGAAGGGAAATTCTGAGCTACCACTACTTTGGGGAACACCAGAAACCTTGAAAGTACCCTTGACATTGAAAGCAATCACTAAGCCACAAAACAAGTCAATGTAAAATACGAAATCTGTCGTGATTCTCAGGACTTGCACATACATCCTCTGACCAATTGCTAGCTGACTAGTGTGTATTGTTAACTACAAGGGCAAATCACAGAGACGGCACCTACAAGGAAAATAGACATCACTGAACGAGTATAGCCATGATAATATACAAATAAAACTCAATCAAACCTGACAGAAAAGGGCAGGTCAGTTGCCATATTTGTATAGTATGCTATTTAAATTGCTTGTGATCCTTAGTTGGGTAAGTCCACTTGACTAGCAGATTAGTAAAGCTCTGGGTATGTCTGTCATGATTGGCATGTAGGTCACAAGGTAAAGAGAGAAGACCCATGTTAGAGGTAGGGAGCCCCGAGCAATAGGCTTGTGGGCTGGATAGAATAAAGTGGGAAAGGAGGAAATCATCCCTTTTTGGTATGAAGTGCTATAGTCTTCACGTTACCTTTGCATGTTAGTCTCCCTTTTGTTGGAGTGTCAAGCACAGACCATCCAGACTTCTAATTCAGACTCTGACCTTCTGACACAGACTCACCCTGTGACTCCAGTGAGCTTCCAGGCCTCCCAACTTCTGTTCTTATTGGCTCATGCATCTCTTATGGTACAGATACCATTTGGGATTTTTCTTCTTTGTTCCACAGATATCCCCTGGGGAAATTCTCCTTCCAGTCCTATAAGCTTAATTAATAATCCCTTATATAACTATGTATATATTTAATATTGATTAAGTTGCTCTATTGAACTCTAATAAACTGTCCATTTTTAATCTTCAGTTTAAAAAAAAAAAAAAAAGAAACACAGAAGCTTGCTGATACAGAAGTAGACTTGAAGGGAGACCAGATTTTGGACTTAGCAAACATAGTCTTCAAAGTAGTTTTATACATATGTATTAAAAACACTAAAGGAAACCATGTTTTAAAATCAAAGAAAATAACAATGATAATGTATCATCAAATAGATACTGCTAAAGGGAGAAATAAATCATTTAAAAAACAAAGGCAAGTATTGAAACTGAAAATAAAATAATCAAGATAACATAAATGAGAGATGCTCAAGGGAGGATTTGATCAGGAAGCAGTAAAACTCAGAAAATTTGTGGACAGTTTTATGGAGATAATGGATTAATCAGAACAAAAAGGAAATGAAGAAAGCAAGCAGCACGTGCCAGCTGTGTGCTGAGAGGGCACTGGCTTCTGCCAGAGAAAGCCTCAAGGAAGAGGAAACAGACAGGAGCTGATGAAATCTTCTGAAACACATCAGCTGAAAAACTGCAAAATGAGTCTAGATAGACAAGATTCCATATTTTAAGTGTTGATCAAACTATCAAACATGAATTTTCTGTGTGAAGGGATGCCAATAGAACCGGAGTCTAAAAGCATATATCATTAAGTTAGTGTCTGAGTATTGTTTATGAGAAAAAGAAAAAAAAAATTTGTGATCATGTATAGATCTAAAAAATACTTGCCAAATACCGTGTGTTTGAGAGCTGATTGGCTTGTAGGGTGCTACACTCAGCAGATTCACCCACTGGCGAGTCCAGAAGGCAGGAAGTAGGGCCTTGTGGAGGTTTGTGTCACCAAAGGTGGGGCCTGGAAAGCTGTGGCAGTCTCCTTGGCTTTTCCCTTCTTTCACCCTCTGCTTCTTGGCTACCATGGGGTAAGAAGTTCTCTGTCCCTGAGCATCTCCACACCTGTGGCTTGGTACCAACCAGCCATGGACTGAGTCCTCTAAAATATGTACTATAATAAACTTTCTTCCTTTTAAGTTGCAAGTGTTAGGAATTTTGTCCCAGCAATGGGGAGAAAATGGCTAATGCATCCTGTAATGAGCTAACAAACATTTTGTAAAGGTGTTTGCAGCAGCTTGGGGAATGGACTACTTGTCTACTAAGCAAAAAGTAGCATCCAGAGCCTGGGTGTAAACTATTTGATGCATTTTGCAAATGATTTTAATAAAACCATAAAATAGGGCAAATCTGTCTGAATTATAAACATGATTATAAACATGACTATACAGAGAGTTCAAAAATTCATTTTTTTTTCAAAAAAGCCACTACTTAGACAAAATTAGGACTTGGAATAAATAAGCAAATATCAGATTTAGAATGTGATTATTCTAATATTCTTCTGAATGCTTCTAAAGTTACCATCATTAGTTGAGATTATATCATATGAGTAGCACAAAGCAAATCAATAAAGTTTGACAATTGTATCTAAAATAATCAAAGACATTTGGTGAGTGGGTTAAGCTACTACAGGTTGCCTGTTGTAACAGTCAAGTTCTGTTCAGAATCTTTTTCCTTTGGGATTGTAAGAACAAGAGTAAAGGCATATTCGGATTTCCACTGATTGGCGGCAGAAGGGTGAATGAAGTAAGTAATAATTACAAGCCTCATTCTTTTCAAGTTGGAAGTAGAAAAGTAAGGTCATCTGCTGAGACACAGCAGTGAGTGCTGAGTTGCTATCCTGGAAAGAGTTGTGTAACCTGAGTGCAGAGCAGCATGGACATTTGTCAAGGACGTGAAGTATGGTCGAAAGCTACTAAGCTTCAGAAAGATGGAGAAGGGAGAGAACGTGAGGCTGCACCCATTTAGATCTAAATGTGCTTCCACAGCCAGACAATACTACAAAGGCTACAGGTGAGAGTGCAGGGCAACAAAAGAGTGGATCCCAAGGTTGTCCCCTTCCTGATGGGGCAGTGTGTGCTTCAGCACTGGTGTGCTCCACTCCTGCATTTCCAACAGTTTTGCCATCTATGTTCTATGCAATATTCACTAAGTGGATAATGTATAATAGCTTTCCCTGGCTCAGGTGTAGGGGAGACATCGGTTGAAGTAATTGTTCCAAGAACAGGACTAGTAAAGGTGGGGCCTAAGGAAAAGGTAGGGCCAGAGGGAGGGAACTGATCTGCAAGAAGAAGAAAAAGAGACAAAACCAATCTACTGGATTAGTAGTTGCACATGCGTAGTGAGGGGACCCAAGGAGAAACTGCCATCCTCCACTTGGCGTACTTCGTGGTTTCCTGTATGAACAACCTCCTAAAATGAAAGCTGAGTCCCAATTCCAGCCCGGGACTGGTGAGTGTGCAGAGAGCTCCTGCTACCCTGTGCCGGTGGGAGTACTCCCAGCCAGGGCGCAGCATGGGCCAGACCCTCTCCCATCCCTTCGGATGCCCCCAACCACTCCACCGCTCCTCCCCGACCCCGCCCGCTGAGTAGGAGTTTCTGTCGCGTTCCAGGAAACCTCAGTCCCAATTCCAGCCCGGGACAAGGAGTGTGAGGAGAGTTCCCTGCTACCCTGCACCGGTGGGAGTACTTCCAGCCGAGGCACACCGTGGGCCGGACCCTCTCCCATCCCCTTCGTCGCTCCCCACCACTCCTTAGCACCTCCTCAATCCCGCCAGCCTAGTAGGAATTCCTCTCTCCCCTACTCCACCTTACCCCCTCCAGGCACAGCTCAGACCTAGCATACATGCCAGGGTGTAACCCTGCAGCTGCAATCCCTGCAAAGAGTGTAGAGGATAGGTCCTCCCAGCTAGTC
>NDGN011453999.1:0-15112 GCA_002564285.1 Tympanoctomys barrerae
GTCCCTGTTGTTCACTAGCAGAAATGTTATTCAAACCAAGAAGTATTTTGGAGTCTGTGGTTGAACCACATTTATTGATCAGGTTAAGAGGTAATATGTACTTCTCTTACTGATTTTCTATTGTGAAGATGCAACCTTTAGCAACAGCTAAATCTTGTGGGCACGGAACATAGAGTCTGAAGTAAGGTTTTTCCCAGTGGTAAAAGCCATAGTCTAGGCTGTCTGGACCAGAGAGACTCCAAAAGATAAGAATCCTTCTTGCTTTGCCTTTTCTTATTTCCTCTTTCTCTTCTTCATAGAGTATAGGGGAATGAACCCAGACCCTGAGCTATACTCCCAGGCTATTTTTATTTTTTTTAGGGTGAAGTTTCTCTACATCACTATGATGCCCAGCTGAGCTTGACTTTGTATTCTTCTGCCTCACTCTCTAAGAGTGCTGGGATTAGAGGTGTGCACCACTAGGCCTGGGCCCATTCTATTTCATGAGCATCTATGAAGCACATGATGAATACATCATTTCTACCACTGTTACATTCCAGTGTGCCATGTACTTTACATGTATTCTCTAATTCTCAACAGTCCCTTCCTATGATCATGTTTCCAGGCCTATATTCCTCCCTCCTTCTCTTTGTGAATCTATGATAGAGTAAGACTAGGATTGACATAGGTTTGAACTATATTTTGTGTAAGAGGAGTGATCTAGGAAATTATCACTCTCCATCGTAGGCCTCTATTAGGGGTACACTGTATCTTCAGGCTCCTAGTGGTAGAATATGGGAGAAACTCATTTCGACCAAATCACCTCAAGCACCTAACTTATCCTTTGGGTGGGAAGGAATTTGGATTGTTCAGGATGAAACCTAAGGACAGAGTGTTATAAAAAGTTGTCTACTTCTTACTCTCTGTTCTGATTTTTGTGTCCCTCTCCTTTGCTTATATTCTCAAAATCTACCAAAGCTTTTAATCTGGAAAAGAATCAACAGTGGCATCAATTCATAGTATGGTATCAGTGACTGCATGCATCACTAAGCGTGTCAACTTTTCAAAATAAAAAGACAGTAGTTTACACAGAGTAAACAACCAGTAAGTCACATGTAGTGGCACACATTTGGAACCCCAGATATTGAGGCAGGAAGATTGCAAGTTCGAGCTCAGCCTGGGCAATTTAGTAACTTAACATAACCCTGTCTTGAAATAAAAACTGAAAAAAGGGCTGGGAAGGTAGCCCATTCTAAGGACCTTCAATTTAATCCAAAGTACTGAAAAAAGAAGAGGAAGAAGAAGGAGGAGGAAGAGGTGGAAGAGATGGAGGAGGAAGGAAAAAGCAAGAAAACAGTACCAGCACATCTTGGCAAAGATTTTTTGCTGAACCAAATTTTAGTCAGCCTCTCGAACTTTCTTGTAGGGCCCCCTGCACATTTCATTACTGTCTTACTCTTTTTTCTGATGCTATCACAAAATGCCTGAGACTAGAAAGTTTATAAAGAATATAGGGTTTTTTGGCTTTCAGTTCCAGATCTCGCAAGTTCACAAGCATGTGAGCAGCACCTGACAAGGGTCTGCTTGCTTCATTATGTATGGCTGGTAGAGGGCATTGCATGGTATCCCAGAGCATGGTGCTAGGTTGGGCTTCTCATCTTCATCATATAAGGCCAGTAGTGCTATTGCAGATGCTACTTCATGATTACATCTAATTCTAATGTGATCACATATAGTCCTGTCCAAGGCTCCATCTTCAAATACCATTGACTTATGAATTTAGGGATTAGGTTTCTAACATATGAATTTGGGAGAACACATTCAAACCACAGTGCTTATATAACCCAGCCCGAGTGAGAATTCTGCTTTATCAGTTTGACAATTTCCCATCTGATCACCCTTGACATCTGAATGGGTTCATTCTCCTCTACCATCCTTCAGGTGATGTCTGATCCCCCTAGGGGGGCCTGTTAAGTTAGTTTTGTTTTGTTTTTGTTTTTCTGTGGTTCTGGGGATCAAACTCAGGACCTTGTGCTTGCCAGGCAGGAGCTTATGTCACTAAGCTATTTCCCTGGCCCTAAGTTAGTTAGTTTTCCCCCAGACTCACCACTGATATCTTCTCTAACTGTCAACATCCACTCCTCAACACCTACTCAACACCTACTCTACTCCTTGGCTATAAATTCCCATTTGCCTATGATGACATAAAAATTGAGCCAGTATTATCCTGGGGTTTCTTTCCCCCTGTTGTCTTGAACAACATAGTCCTGCATAAACATCTTTTTTTTGCCAATTTACTTTTAAGCTTTGACTTTCCTTGACAATATTTATCCATTCAATGGTCACCAGGACCCAATGTTTTAATGTACCAGGTGCTGTGACCAAGCCCAGAAAATGAGGGGGAGCAAAACTCGCTTCCTGTCTTCGATGAGTTTGCATTCCAACTCCAGCACTTGACAAGTCAATGCTGTCACAGTCATCATGCAAGGATGTCACTAGAGCTCCACACATTGCCCTTTGAGAACACAAGGGTGGTGTGGAACGTGGCCAGGTGTGTTACAGGAAAGGGACCTTTCCTGTGTCTGCCTGGTTGAATTGTACAAAGCTCACATTTGAACTGAGATTGAGGCTCAAAGCTCTTTTGTGGCTTTCAGCTATGTTGGGCAATTTCAAGTAGGTTGGTGAATCAGGATTTCCATGTGCTCTTGACGGTGTTCTATCTTTAGGGGAAGGACAGAGGATGAGGTGGGGCAGTCTAAATGTCAAAAGAGTCATCAGTACCATAGTGGAGGTCTGTAGATATTTCTCCCATTCTCAGAGTATGGATGAGAGGGTAGTGATATCCTTGAAAGAACCTTCCCAGCAACTAGGTTTGTGGGTGGGGTGAACCTGCCTGCTGGCTTCTATGGCTCTGTATGGAATCTAGGTGAAGCAGAGATGGCTTTTGTCAAGTCACTAACTTTTGTTGGGAGGCACTCATTTCTTGCAGCTCAAGTGACCCATCTGTTTTGAAAATGTTTTAATTAATTATATTAAATGATTTGTAATTTACTTGCATGTCATGATGTGTCATATACATGTGTCAACTTCCTCATGAGGCATGTTATCCTTATGTGTTACAAACATGCACCAATAACATCTTTTTAAAAAGTGTATAATTCCTAGTGTAATGCAGAGATCCTAAGAATTCTGGACTCTGTTCAAGTGTAAGATATTTTAGTGCTCAATCCACCCCAAACATGTTCTTGCTATCCAAGAGTCATTCTTTGAATCAGTGTCTCCTCTTCTCAGCCCCACATAGGCATTACTTGTAAACACCTCTTTGTGTCACTTGGCCATAATAGTAGTCCAGTAATACTCCTAGCTAAACAATGTAGCATTATTATTATTTCAAAAATCAAAGTTGAAAAGTCAGAGTTTGTAGTGAAGGCAAAACTGAGAGAAAGAACTCTACCAATGGCTTTTGATTGCTCTGACTGACTCTTAACAAAAAATAAAACCCAAAAATCTCCAGGAGAAAATAAGGGACAAACTTTGCTATTTATGGATTTGCATAGGACTTGCAAGGCTCATATCTTTCAAGGCTTTTATGGCAGATAATTTTATTTGTCTACTTAGGAAGATATTAAAATTATAGTAAGTAGCCTGCAATTGATTGATTGTAGCCAGAAACTCAGTTGTTTTTGGTATTATATGCAGTTTTAATACTCTTAATATTAAAAGGAAACATAAGAACATAATACAAGTATAATCAAATACAGTATACTTGATTTATTTTTTAAAAATATGGAGATCAATTTTTCTTAGAGAAAAAATATACTTGAAATATTTTAAAATATTTGATATATAGTAAATTTCTAGTGCAAAAAATGGTTTCTGACTTTCTATGTTTAGTGTACTCAAAAACTTACCACTCACTTAACTTATAGCAGTGATTCCCATAATTGTCTGATGATCAGAACACTTCAAAGTACTTATTCTAGATCCTATATAGCATCTAGAAGCAACAAGGGTCCAGGAATTTGCTTTTTTTTGTGATACTGTAGATCAAACCTAAGACCTTTGCACCAAGTTACTCTCCAGTCTGTTCATTTTCTGAGATAGGGTCTTACTAAGTTGCTAAATTGCTCAGGCTGGGCTTGAACTTAAGATCCTCCCACCTCAGGCTTCTAAGGTATTGGGATGGCAGGCATTGACAATGATACTGGTCAGAACACACATTTTTTAAAAAGCTGTTGAGGCGTTATAGATATTCTGGTAGAACTGCATTTTGCTGCCATGAAACAAACAAGGACTTCCAAAATCCCAGCCTTATCCCAGCCTTTCCTATAGTGTGTTCCTATAACGGGTTTGGTAGTAATGACCTTGTTGTGAGCTATGACCTGGCTAGGAGACTCTGTAGAATGCTTCTCTTCAGGCTGATGATAAGGACCCAACTAAACACCACCTGAAGTTCACATGTGCAAAGTTTTCCTCTGCAAGAAATGGTGCACTCTCAGGTAGTCTTAATTGCGTTCCTTTTCCAATTCATCTCTCACATGCCAAAGTTACTCCAAAAGAGAGCAAATAAACAGGAGGTTCAAAGTGTGTGTTTCTGCTGGAATAAACAGCAACAAAGAAGGGGCAGGGGAGTTTTCCATGTTAGGTGGCTCTTGTTGAAGTGTTCTATTTGTTTAGCATCGAACTGCACCAAGTAAGGCCAACTGCCTTACTCTCAGTCGTCTCTTTACAGATTACCTTGTTTCCTTTACTGGGCTGTAAGCAATTGGTAGGGGCGGAGGCTTCTCCCTGGACAGCTGTTTGCTTCCAAGCTGCCTGGGTTTCGACCTCTGGGGCTGCAACTACAGGCTTTCCACCCACCCCTTTCCGGTCAGGTAAAGAGAATGTTCATACTTCAGGTTTTGTTACCAAGCAACACACAGTACCATTTGCCAATTGCCACCATTTCCTTCTCATAGTATTACAGGCCTTATTATTAACATTTAGTTCAGAGAAATTGCTGTCATTATGTGAAGTAACTTCCTTTAGAGGTTATTCATTAACCTTAGGTATTTTACTGTGTAATTGTAATTGCCAAGTGCCGCAGGCTTGGAAAACCTTTGAACTCCTCAAGGTATTAGGGGATGGCAGAAAGGATATTATCTGATTTTTCTTCCTTTTCCAGCTAAGGTTTAATTTTGAAGGTGCCCCGTGTCCCTCCTAGAGGAGTTTGGCTGCCTAAAGGATAAACTCTTGCAGCCCCTTCTTCCAGATTGCTAACTGTAGTCTTGGCACCTGTGAGAGACCGAGATCCCCGGTAGAGTGAAACTCATTTCCCTTTGTCTTGAAAGCTTCTGTGCAACCGAGAAGCCCCGGAGGTTGGTCAATGATTGGCAGGCGTACTTGTGCCTCCCTGGAGCTCTGGAGGACTGTGCACAATGCCCGGAATTGTATATTGTGCACAACCTTGTTTTGACACAACGGAAGACCTTCATCCTATTGCTCCCTCCATGGTTCTGTAAAAGCAATTTTTAACTCACAGGTTGTGCGGGGCCAGGTGTGCGTTCCATAATGCGCCTATTATGCAGCCATTCTCAGCGACCACGCTTATACAATGACCCTTCTGATTTACCCCACACGGTGTGGTTGCCAAGACTTTGGTCCTCACCTGATACAACTTCAGGTATGCATTTCACGTTTACTTGTGTGTGTGTGTGGGGGGGGAGGGGAGGCACCTTCCTGCTCTCCCAAGACAAACAATAGTACCTGGCATCCCCGCCCTGCCCCGCCCCCAACTGCATGTGCCTGCAGCACCGGCGCCCAAAAAAGGAAACCTGTTTTCCTCCTCCCGGGTTTCTGGTTTCTCTACTCCGTCTCCCCACAGTCTTTCGCTCCCTGCACCCAGTCCTTCCGGCCTCCACCCAGACTCAGAGAAGTGGCCCCACATTCCTGGTAACCCGACTCCCCAGACGGGCGGGGTGGCGAGAACGGTGGCCACCAGACAACGCCCCGCGAACCGGGTGTAGAAAACTGGGGGACAGGCGAGCCCAGGCCATAGAACCCACGCATGAAAAAGGTGCTCGCTTCTGCATCCGACACCCAGCGCTTTGATCCTCACAAATGAAAAGGGACAGTTGGCCGAAGGGTTTTACGGCACGCCACGCACTGGGCCGCAAGACAAAGGCGGTGCGATCAGGGGCGCAGCGCGCTTTACGGGCGGGTGCAGCGCGCAAGTCTGAACGAGGCTTCCCGGAGGGCGCGCCCCGCCGAGCTGCCCGCAGGCGGGGCTGCCGGACACCTGCACTTCCTCCGTCGGTGCTCGGGTCCCTTGCCTGCTCCTGACAGCCTGCTCTGATCTATGAGATGAGGAAAATTGAGGCACACTTCGATATACCTTAAAGGGCGCGGGGATTTCCTGTGCTCTTCCCCAAGTAAGGCCTGCTACAGATTTCTTTCAGAGCAGGAAGGAACATGCTGTCACATGTAATCTAATGAGCTCAGCCTCCTCTTCCAGTGCCCATTAATCAATCACCGAGCAGTTGTAAAGCATCTACATGCGTTCTGTGTGCAGCCGGGAAGGGAGGGAGGGCATGGTCTCTGATCCTAAGGTATTTACTGTCTAGCTGGGCAGCTGATGGAATGAGTTTGAACCATGTGAACCACGATAATAGTTAACATTTACGGAGTACTTCCCCTGTGCCAGGCTCCCGGTGGTACTTTGCTTTTAGACCTCGTAACACCTCATCAAGTAGGCCCTGTATTATCATCTCCATTTTACAGGCATTTTAGAGAAATGGCGTGTCCGGGTCACAGGGTGCTGCAACCGTCGTCAGTGTGGCTGCAGGTCGCCAGACTGCTGGTGACAGGGAAGCGATATCTGCCTTGGGCACATCTGCCTTGGGGCTGGTCCTCTGTTCTTGCTTTCTCTGCCTAGTGGGGACATTGCCTGGGGTCATACTGGAGAACTTCCTCTAACCATCGTTTGTCCCAGACACTACAGAAGGCCTGCTTCTTTTCCTTCCTTTGTCTTTCCACATTTAACAATCACGGCACAGTTAATTCTCCTTGGGCAACCTTAATCTCCTCAGCTCTGGACTAGTCACACCGAGTCCCATCTCTATGAACCTTAATCTTGTGGGTATATTTTGTCCTGTCCTCTGTGGTTTTATTTTTGAAGTAGAGAGAAGAGATTTTGTTCAAAAAATTTAAGTCTGAAAAGCAGAGCTTTGCCTGTATGATCTCTTAATCCTCTTCCTTCCTCTAGCGTTGAGGTGGTACCTTCTCTCTCTGCCCTACCCACGGCAGGTGCTTGCCAGAAGTACAAACATGTGGCATCAGGGTGTCACCAGTAGTACGGGCACCTTCAGCCCAACTTGCCACACATCATCACTAAAGTCCCTCAGGATGACTAAAGAACCTAACAGATTGTGGTTTTCCCACGTAAGCCAACACTGTGATATTTTTCAATAGTGTGGAACACCAGCCAATAGGATTTTATGAGTATCTAGGGGAAGACACATCCTTTGACCTGGTGTATCATCTCAGTTCTCTGGATGCTGGGCTAATTCCAGCTGCTCCCTTGGGCATGGATGTGAATGGGAAGTGTTTTAGTATTTGGAACATTCCAGACTAAAAGGCCTTATCTTGGGCCACTGCTCTTTATGCTGTATTCCTAGTCAACCTAGTTTGTGGGGGTTGGCAAGTCCTGGAAATCCTTGCTTAGTAAATGTCCCTTTTCTCTTAACTAGAAATGTGTGTATCTGAAGATTTTCTACTTAGTTTTGCTTTCATTGAGCATCTATTTGCGTGACTCATTGGTAAGAATAATAGGAATAATGGAAGGAACAGAGTAGGTGCTGGAAAGCCTGGACTTTACCTTTGAGCCTGTTGGACTCTAACCAGTGCTAATCACCCTAGACCAGTCCCACCGAGTCCCACCTCTGTGAACTTCATTTTCCTCATCTTTAAGGTAATAAAAATACAAATCTGGACCAGGCTGATGGTTTACAAGTCAAAGTTCTTTTGCTTTTTTTTCATTTACATATTGAGTTTTGTGCATGAGATGTTTAAAAATCAGAAAAGGGAATTCACTGACTGTTATAGTTCAGATCTTAAATATCCCTCAAAAGTTTCATGTGTTCAAAAGTGGGGCTTTTTGGAAGGGTTATTGGATTGTAGAGGTGCTATGCTGGTAGGAGAGGAGCCTGGTGGGAAAGGGTGTCACTGGCAGCATGTCTTGGGGGGTTCTGTCTCCTTCTGCAGCTCTTCTTTTCTCTCTCTGCTTCTTGGCTGCCATGAAATGAGCAGCTTTCTCTACCGTGCTGCGCTAGGATGTTTTTGCCTTGGAGTGGGCTGACCGTGGACTGAATCCACTGAAATGTAAGCCAAATTAAACCTCTCCTCCTTCAAGTTGCAGGTATTCAAATATTTTTCCCTAGTGGTGGGAAAGCTGAGTTATATTTGACAAAACTGTGCCAAGTCCCTTGCTTTAGGCTTCCCAAGGTCCCTTTAATCATCAACTCATGATCCATAAACTCTTAAACAGAGATTAGGTTAGTGGTAGCCATACTTTTGGGGGAAATCACAGCTATTTGATTGGGCTGTAGCATAAATTGAAGGCAAACAATGAAAGAAAAGGATAAAACATGATAGGAAATGAAGGTGAAGTCTAGATTTGGCATTGTCATGAGTATTATTGGGCCATGGAGTCCAGACCTTGATTTGTCAGAATTTGGGGGCCACCGATGATGTTTTTAGAATAGAATTTTATCGGTTTTAATTTATGTGCAGCCGTGAATAACATAGAAAAGCTGTTTCCTTAGTTAGGACTCTGGAATGGATACTTAAGAAAAGGTATGCACTCCATAGAGTTAGCAGGCAGCCCAGCTTCTTTCATTTTTCTTCTTTTCTGTTCCAGCAAAGCAGGCTTTTACTTTCACCGTTACTTACAGTCTGTGATGGCTGCAGACTCCATCTTCCGAGCTTGCATTTCGGCTGGCAGCGGGAAGAGGAAGAGCTGGAAGAGGGGCCTGTCTCTCAGCTCAGACAGCTTTCTAAGCTGTCCCTCTCAAGTCAGACTTTTATATACCATTAGCCAGATTTGGATGGAGGATGATTAGCCAGAGTAGGATGATGGAGCCTTTATTCTGGGTAGCTGCACAGCTGCCCCAAAGTCAGAGTTCTGTTACTAAGAGAAAAAGGGAAATAGGTATTGAGAGGCAGCTAGAATTTCTGCTTCAGGTGGGAAATTAGAGTTTTGGATTGGCTTCATTTATTCACTGACAGTGAGTGGGAAACTACAGGCTAATTGGAGTAAATGCGGAGCTGAACTGGAGTTACTGTGGGCAGATGGGAGGGAACTCTTCAGGTTTAACAAGATTTCATTAGGTTCTTTCCCACCACCAGGCTTATGGATCTTGAGAGTTATGATCAAGGTGGTGTTCCAGGAAAATGCATGATTTAAAAAATATTTTCCCTCCAGAATTCCTGTGGTTTCCCCCCTGGTGAGCTGAAATAGGGAAAAAGCCTTGAATTCTTTGGTTCTAGTCTAGAAGCATTTCTTTTATTTATTTTTTTCAGGGAGGTGCCAGGAATTGAACTCAGGACCATACACCTGCCAGGTAGGCACTGTGCCACTGAGCTATATCCCTGGCCCTAGGAGCATTTCTTAATAGCAGATTCCCTTATTTCCTGTTTGATCCACGCCTCACTTAGCCTCCTTGATCTTTACTGTCTTGGGCCCATTGTTTGAGTGGAACAAGACTAAGTAGGAGCTGACCAAGTATTCAGGAGGAATGTAAATCAAGAGTCATGTGAATAATCACTAGCTTCAGAAAGATGCTTCTAATAAAACTATGGAAGTAAAGGCCCAAATCAGGTGGAAGATGGGGACAGATAGCAAGGTTAATAGTAAAGGTGGCCAAGAGGTTAGAAATTAGGACAATGGTTTTGGAGCTCAAGCTGCAGAATTTCAACCAGTGAGTATGGGTGCTGTGGAGAAGCCCTCAGGGCACCTTGCCTAGGGGGAAAGCATTCCTTGAAGGTGACAGTCTGTGTCAGGTCATCCCAAGTGGAAGACCTCAGAAAAGACTCATTCAGTGAGAACTGGGAGTGGTACCCTGGCCCTGTGCATGACATGTAATATTCACATTGGTCTGCCTGCACAGTAAGGCTAGGTGGCATAGTCTTTTCCTTCAGAACTGTGAAGCATTGTTCTGTCTTATAGATGCAGGTATTGCTGGTGGGGAGGCTGACAGCAATTCTGATTACTGGTCCTTTATTTGTAGCTTTTTGTTCTTTTAATTTTTAGGATCCTCTCAATTTGATAATGGAGTGCCTTGCTGGAAATCTTTTATCTTATTCATCATAGCACTGGCTTGGTGGGCTCCTCCTCAGATCCTTCAGACATGGGGAATTTTCTCATGTTCTTTTCTTTTCTCTACAGTATTAGGGATTGAATTTAGTGCCTTTGCCCTGGTATACATGTTCAGCCCTTTTAAACTTTTTTGAGACAAGTGTGTTGCTAAATCACTAATTTGTCCAGGTTGGCCTTGAACTTATGATCTTTCTGCCTCAGTCCCCTAAAGTGCTGGGATTACAGGTGTGTGCCATTACCTCCTCTTCTCATATTATTTCTTTAATGATTCTGGGTATATTCTCTGTTCTCTTTTTCTGGAACTCTTACTGCTACATGTTAGGTATCTGAGGCATTATTCTCCAAACTTTCATCCCTTTTATTTTTATCCTGTGGCTCTTCCTATTGCCTTCTCCTGAGGTAATAAAGAATAAACAGTTGCCTTATAAGCACTGTTTATTTTTCTATTTCCATCAGAAGTGGTCGGGGTCCAGTTTGGTCTAGGAATGGGTAAGGCTTTTGGGTGCTGAAGATTTGTCTAGTCAGGAATTGTTCTGAAGTTTCCTCCCACTTAGCATTGCTTACATGGCCCTCGTCTTCCACACAATTTGACGGAAGTAAAGCTCAGTGCTTGCTTTGGTTTCTACATGGAAGTTGGGGCCTTTGTGACTGCAGCCCTACTAGCTTTGGGGCCTTGGAGGTGTACAACCTGTGTTCATGCTGTGGGTCAGCACTATGAGACTCTGAAGGAGTGGACAGTTATAAATAAATAACAGATTGTTACCAGTGTACATAGGGTGATTTCTGGCTCTGTGTAGATCTTCATGATTCATTTGGTTGAGTCTAGTAGCCAACTCCTCATATTGCTTGAACAATGTTACTTTTTAAAGTTTGGATTAATCTGAGTTGAGAATACTTTCACTTGAACATAACATCAGCATAAGACAGACTTAAAAAATGCTTGATTGTGTATTGTATTTAATAACAGACCAGGATACCCTACTTTTACTCTTCTTTAAAAATATATATTTAGTACAAGGTCTACAGGGTCTGACTGCACAGATCAGACTCATAGTGATCCTCCTGTTTTCAGCCTCCCAAGTGCTGGGATTACAGGTGCATGCCACCATACCCAATCTCAAATGCCTTCTCAGTGCACCCTGGGGGTGGGGCCAGGCATGGCACACTGGGGATCGAACCCCAGTCCCTGAGTCTGCCTATGCAGCCACTTTAATCCACTGAGCTATCTATCTAGCTGGCCCCCCTGCTTCTACTCTTTACTGAACCTGTCTGTGTCTTCCAGTGAGTCAGGGGCTTGTCAGGATCCCTACTTGTCAGTGGATTCTAACCCATCTCAGCCCCTTAGCAAAAATGTTTTTCCATTCTCTTCAGAATTGAGCCTTCCATTTCCCTGGGTGTCTTCTGCTTGCCTTCCATGACTTTCTACTTCACCTTTCCCAATTCTTCTTCCTCTCACTTTGCAATTTTGGGTTTTTCAGGCCTGCGTGAGTCTGCTGGATCTGAACTTTGAGTGAAGTTGGTGGCCAAGGGGTGTTCCTGCTGTTGGTCTGACCTTCTGGAGGAGTCTCTGGCTCTCCCGAAGCCAGGATGCCCTGCTACCCTTCCTGATGGGCACCAGGCTCAGTTTCCAGCGCTGCTTTCCCTGCTTTGCCCAGCTGCCTCCCAGTGATTCCTCTCAGCTCCGGTCTCTCATCCCACTCCAATCTGTTTGCAACCATTCCCCAGGGAATCCCGGGTGCCAGGAGTGACCGCTCACACTTGCCACCTACTGGAACAACATCCTTAGGAGTGAGGGCTTGTTGTTCTTTGTTATATGACTTCTAGAACTACTGGGAGGAAGGGAGGGGAAACAAATGGTAAACTCTGTGCCAGAGTTCTTGCATTAACAATCAAAGGAGAAACCCTCTGGGAACATCTTTAGACTATGACAGGGCTGACCAAGAGTGCCCTAAATGAGACGACCCAATAGCATTTTTAAAAAATTGTGTGGTGCTCATTGACTGTTGATTATTGCAGAACTAGGTCAGTTGGAGGTCAGGGAGGCAGGGAAGGGGGAAAGCTGTACGCTTGAAGGTAGAATGAGCAATTCTCCCCAGCCACATGAAATCTCTAGGGAGAAGGCAGGGCTTTAAAAGGTGCGCTCTGGAAATGTTCTTTATAAAATTATCAGGAGAGTAGCTCATTATCCTGTTCACACTTTGGGTATGAAACTATCCAAATGTTATAGGAGAAGAATCTAGTATGAGAAAGCATTTGAAGTGATTATACATGGAGAGATTTGGGTCACTGCTGGCCAGGCTTGGCTGGGAGTCGAATCTGTTTTAAAACTTGAGAAAGGAATGTTCGATCTGACAGAAAAAGGATGCTGAATGTGCCCAGCTCTTCTCTCCTTCTCCACTCCCCTCCCCTTCCCAGGCTGACAACCGACTGGAGGATCCCCGGGGATCTGTCCCTTCCTCCCAGGAGCTCCCATTTGCAGCTGGGGGAGAGGCTTGTTTCTCCAGCTGTCTAACCTTTAGTTTTATCTGTCTCTTGTTGACCTCTTGGTTTTATAATGAGTCAGTTTATTTGCTTGTGCAAATTGAGTTTTCTTAGAGAGAAATATAACAGAGCTAGAAAGAGGCCAATGTTTTGATTGTTTCCTCTTCAGAAGGAAACAGTTATGGGGCTGGGCACTGCTGGGGCTGTTCATTCGATGACAGTCCCTGTTGTTGGTTTATTTTAAGCCTGTGTAGTGAGGTCTGGTGGGCAGAGAAATACCATCTTCCTTGTCAGAGGCAGAAATATCTGCAGAGTTTACAAGCTAATTACTTCTCCATTCCTCAGAGTTCTAAGAATTTGCTTAGCAACTGGCCCGACCAGCCCCTTCCCGCTCTGCCCCTCAACCTGACTGTGCTTACTGGTGGGGGACATGGAGTCATTTTCACACTAAACAAGCATTTTGTGAAAATGGTGCCAGTCGTTTCCTCGATGGGACCTGATCCTGTAACCCGGTCCAACAAAACGAGGGAGAACAAGCCAAAGAAAACCTCTTTAAGAAACAACACAGGCAGTAGGAAATCATACTGGTCAGGGCTTGTTTTCCTGGCCCAGGGCCTCATTCCAACCTGTTGCAATCAGCTCTGGAGTGTCTATAGGGACACCCTGGTGCAGGGGCCCTGCGGAGGAAAGGCACTTTTACATTTCTGTTTGACTGGGCTCCTTGCCAAAGGCTAAGTTCAAAGTGCAGTTTCCAGTAATTTGCTGGGACTCCTCTTTGGGTTTGATAGGCCAGGACAGAAGCCTGCAAGTCCAAGTAATATTTCCTGATTTCTGTCATTTCTTAAGATGAGAAGGAAGGTCACTGAGTGATTTGGGGCTAGATGATTTTGTTGGCTCTGAGTTTAGGCCTCCCTGACTTCTGTTGTCCTCAGCCCTTTCTTTTTGATCCTATTAAGGGCCATGGGTCATCTGGCCCCAGGGCAGACCCACATGTGTCTCTTCTCAGGGCAAACGTGAGGTGCCCCTTGCATGAGACAGGTGAAGCCGTCTTTGATTTCCTGCGGGTTGGCATTATTCGAAGCTATAAAGTTGTCGAGTAATGTCAGTGTGCTCTTGCTTTCTCATATCTGTAAGATGAAAGTGAACACCTTTATAATCCTTCACTCCTCATCACATTGAGTTCCCTGGTGTTAAACATGTGGGCTTGATTAAAGAGGAAACAGAGCTACAAGGAGAAGTTAGATTTTACATTCCTGTCTCGGGCTCCTCGTTCCCTCAACCACTCCTTCCCAGAACAAGGAGGACAGGGTCATATTCCTGCCATTTTATCTTGGTGTCCCCCTCTTTTTCTCAGGGTCATCAGAGGACTTGATACATGATAATCGCAGAGGAATTTGAATCCTGCGTCAAGGAAGTGTTTGGTGGAAGTGCAGTGTAGTTTCTGTCAGGTGAGAAACTGACAAGCTGGTGGTTTGTGGATCTGATTACAACTCATCCACCACAAGAAGGAATTGTGTTCCCAAAAGGTTTCCTGGATGGGTTGCTCCTGATGTGGGAAACACCCAGTGTGAAGAGGCATTCAGCCCAGAGAAAAAAATAGAAGTTGCAGGTGTCACATTGGAGCCTGCTAGGGTCCTTTAGGCCTGTCATCAAGTTGCAATCACCTTTTACAGCAGTCACCTCTACCTCAAATATCCTGACACCCAGGGAAACAACCCTGGGGACACATAAAAGGTGAAAGGGCATGGAACCCGCCTATGGGAGTTGTTCTTCCTTCCCCATGAAGTTCCTTTGCCTGTTTCCTAGTTCTCCTAAACATGCATCTTTTCATTTGCTAATTTGTTTCTAAAAGACCAGCTCTGTGTACTACTTTTCCTCTATTCTGGAAACAGAATTATGGCAATTTAACATTACAATATAATGCTGCCACAATAAAGCAATTCAGGGCTCCTGTTGGTGATGGTTTGCGTGTAGGTGGGAGTGGGGGGCAGAAAATCTGCTATGGGGGATTTTTCTGCATTTGTTTAGGAAATGCTAGCATAAAGCTATGCTAGAATGAAATTGTATTTAATTTTTTTTTTTTTACTTTAGGATTGGGTGCCATTTGAAACTATATCTATATCTATCTATCTATCTATCTGTCTATATATATCTGTATGATGGCAAATAACTTGGACTTATATTACACAAATAATAGTTTGTATACTTTTTCTCTTCTTTATTTACATGTTTTTTAAAAAAGCTTACATGTACGAATTGGTCATTTTTTAAAAATTTGTTTTTGTATTTTTATTTTTA
>NDGN011454005.1:0-12297 GCA_002564285.1 Tympanoctomys barrerae
CAATATGCAGTATAGAAGAAATACATTTAATTTATAAAGAAGTTTACAAATTAAAAATAAAAGGATGGAAAAATATTCCATGCAACAGGAACCTGAAAAAAAGTAGGAATAGTTATCCCAATTACAAATAAAGTGAATTTCAACCAAATCTAATCTGAAGAGATAAATAAGGTCATTTAAGGGAACAATTCAAAAGGAAGAGGCAACATTTATAAATATATATACATCAAATACTAGTGCACTCCGCTTCATAAAACAAATACTAATGAATATGAAAAGTCCCAGATAAACAAAAAATACAATTGTTGTGGGAGAACCCCAAAACTCTAGTATCACAAATAGACAGATAAAACTGACAAAAAAATCAACAAAGATATATTAGAGTTGAACAAAACTTTTAAAGAAAAGGATTTAATAGATATCTACAGAGAATTCTATGTAACAACAAAATACACATTCTTCTCAGCAGTACATGGGGCTTTCTTCAAAATATCCACATCCTAACCCATAAAGCATGCTTGGGGCTCAGGAGATAGTTCAGTAGAATAAGCACTTGCCTGGCAAGCACAAGGGCCTGAATTCAAACCCTAGTTCCACCAAAAAAAAAAAAAAAGTATGCTTAAGGAAATGCAAAAGAATCAAAATTATCCCCTGTGTACAATCAGATGATAATGCAGTGGAACTAGAAACCAATGGCAAAAGAAGCCACAGACACCATGCAAACACATGGAAAGATTAAAAATACCTTCTTGAATAATCAATGGGTCATGGATGAAATTAAAAAGAAATGAGCCACTTTCTACAAACAAATGATGATGGTATTATGACATACTGGAACCTATGTGACTCAGTGAACACAGTCTTCAGAGTTAATAGTGGTGAATTCCTGCATCATAAGAACACATTAAGCTCAAGTAAACAGCCCAATGATGTAGCTCAAGGCCCTAGAAAACAAGAACAATTTAAATCTGATGCCAGCACAAGGACAGAAATTGTAAAGATCAGAACAGAAATTAGCGAAACTGAAATTTTAAAAACATATAAATAATCAATGAATTGAAGAGTTGGTTCTTCAAAAAATTAAACAAAACAGACAAACCTTTAGCTAATCTTAGCAAAATAAGGAAAGAAAAGACCCTAAACGATGCAATTAGAAGTAAACAAGGTGAAATCATAATAGGTTCTGCCAAAATTCAGATTACTGATAATTATTTTGAGAAACTATACAGTACTAAAATGGAAAATTAAGAATAAATGCATAGGCTCTCAGGTACATATGAACTACAAAGCTAAATCGAAGATATAAAAATCTTGAATAACCCAATATCAGTCGATGAAATTGAAGAAGTAATAAAAAATTACCAATTAAGAAAAGCCCAAGTCCCAGTGGATTTTACCTCTGGAATTCTCCAGAAACCTTAGAGAAGATCATTATAACGCCAATACTTCTCAAACTCTTCAATGAAATTGAAAGGGGAGCAGTACTTCCAAAATCAACCATTACCCTTATTCTGAAACTAGAAAGGAAGCAACCACAAAAAACTACAGGCTAATCTCCTTAATGAACATACATACAAAAATCCTCAATAGCATACCCATAAACATAATGCATAAAATCATCAAAATTATCATGAGTCATGACCAAGTAGTACTCATTCCAGGGATGCAGGGATGGTTCAAAGTATGGAAATCAATAAACATAATACACCACATAAATGGAAGCAAGGGCAAAAATCACATGATGATATCAGTCAACGCAGTAAAAACATTTGACAAAATCCAACACCCATTCATGATAAAAATCATGAAGAAGGGCCAGCAAGATAGCTCGGTGGATTAAAGCACCTGCTTAGGCAAGCTTAGGCAAGCGCGGGGACCGTGGTTTGATCCCCAGCACCACATGCTGTGCCAAACCTGACCCCAAGATGGGCTGAGCCGGCCAGAGTCCATGCATAGTGGTATATGCCTATAATCCCAGAACTGGGGAGGGTGAAAGCAGGAGGATCACCACAATTCTGAGCTGCATAGTGAGACCCTGCAACAACTAAATACATTTTTAAAAATGAAGAAAATATAGAAAGATCTTATCTCAATTTGATAAATGCCATCTTAGTTTCTTTTCCCATTGCTGAGACAAAACACCTAATACCCAAAGTTAAAGGAGAATCAGTTTATTTTATCTCACAGTTTACAGAGCTTTCCTCCCATTGGCATGGAAAAGGGGCATCACAGAGGAGAAGTCCATTGTAGAGCAGGCAGGAGGCAGCAAAAAGCAGCAGCAACTGCCTTCTTTCTGTCCTTTTATATTCCAAGCTATAAGTATATTGATTGGCCATCCACACTCAGAGTGAGGTTTCCACTATCTACACCCAGAACTATGGTAAACCAAAGTTATCTTAGACTCTTAACCCCAATATTTACATACCCTAATCCAGCATCACACTCCCATGATCCAGCCCAGCCACCTCCCTATAGTCCCACTGATGAGTGCATGAGGCTTTGGGATATATATATATATATATATATATATATATATATATTATTTAACAAACCAATGGCCAAAATCAAACTAAATGAAAATGAAAGAAACTGAAAGCTCTCCCTCTAAAATCAGAAAGAAATTATGGTATGTACCATCACCATTTCTGTTCAGTATAATTCTCAAAACATCAGACAAGTTAAATCAGACAACAGAAAGCAATAAACACAATGTGGACAGGAAAGTAAGATAGCATTATTTGCAGACGGAGTGATCCTCTACATAGACAACCCCTAACCAAATTTAGTAGAATAACAAGATACAAAGTCAATATCCCAAAATCAATAGCATTCTGAGTAGCAATAATAACCCACACAGAGAGAAATTAGAGAAACAATACCTTTCATAATGGCATCAAGAAAGATAAAATACTTAGGAATTAACCTAAACAAGGAAGTGAAAGACCTCTACAATGAAAACTACAATACTATGAAAAAGATTGATAAGAATATCAGAACATGGAAAGATATCCCTTGCTCCTGGATAGGCAATTCCAATCAAAATACCAGTAGCATTCTTCACAGAACATAAAGCAATCCTAAAACTGAAGTGGAACTACAAGGGACCTAGAATAGCAAAAGTAATTCTAAGCAGCAAGGACAAGGCAGGAGGCATCATGATCCTGGATTTCAAAATATGCTACAAAGCTAGAGACAAAAAATAGCATGGTATTAGCAACACACACACACGCGCGCACACACACACACACACACACACACACATCCCACAACAGATTTGGGGATAATGGAACATACTAGAGGATGCTTGTTGAGGACCACCTGAGCAGCTCTCCTTGAAAGAAGAGTGACTGTCTCCATTTTGACTGAGCCTGACCCTATTTCCTTGTATTGTTATGTACAGAGCTGGCTAAGACCTCTGTTTATCCTTCAGTTGGCCTTAAGCAATGTATACTGGTCTAGCTGAAGTGCTGGTGCTAGTCTTTGAAGGTAGTGTGCGTGTTTCCCTGGTAACCTAGACCTGCTGCTCATTAATGTGAGCCAGGTCTAGACAGGATGGTAGAGCTAATGCTCCATGCTGCCAGCTGGGATCGAGCCTTGAGATAGAGGTTATGACTTTTTGGGGCTTGAAAGACTACATCAGAGCTGAAGCACCAGATTTACCAAAACATTAGATACTATTTAATGTAGACTGCGCTCTCGGCATATCCTCTCTGCATATGGCAGAAGTAAATTTAGGCCACCCACCTAGCTCAGCTCACAATGATCACCTACTTCCCACAATTCTCAGTCAATCCTCCTCAAGCCACTCCCCCACTGAATAAAAACCGGGTGAGGCTCTCTGGGTTCCAGAAAGCCATCTTCGTGGCTAGACTTAAAGCCCCTTCACCCCCCAATGATTGAAAATATAATTTAGTGTCTTTATTTTTGCTATGGGTTACATTGTAAGTGGTAAATTGGAATCAACTTGATGGGATTCCAATAATGTAACTTTGGGATTATAAATATTGGCTTCTTGGACCTAGACGAGGACCTGGAAGAGTCTCCTACAAATGCTGAAAGAACCCCTGCTACATTTAAGTACGTTGTCTTTGACAAAGGAGCAAAATACTTTCACAGGATGAAAGATAGCCTCTCTAACAAATGGTGTTAGGAAAACTGGCTATCCACATGTAAAGACTGAACCTAGACCCATAACTTCCACCATGTATGTATCTCTCACTAGGCCAGGAAGGGTGCTGCACACCTGCAATCCCAGCACTAGGGAGTTTGAAAAAGAAGCCTCCTGATCTTCTGGGCAAGTGTATGAGAAGGAGAAAAGACAATAGACAAAAGTAATATGGCACATGGGGCTTCAGGAGGGCCAGAGCTTTTGTGGATAAAAACAAAATATTTCTTAAATTGCCCACTGTTTACTGGGTACATCATATGAGGGGGGCATACAGAGAAGTGCACAGACTAGCTGAGGCAAAGGAATGAAAGAGAGCAAAGCCTTGAGAAACTGGAACAAAGACACTCCAAGCAGTACATCTTTGCTTAATGGGCAAACTGTTTCATCTCTGAGGGTGACAGTTATTGCTCCTGGAAATCTGAGGGAGAGTCAGTGTCCTCAGCTGTGGTGTTATCTTGCCTTCACCAATGCCACAGTGTTACAGGCCATTATAGGCCTTTAGCACATGCACTAGCATGGAGAGTTCTGTTTCTGCACATCAGATGCTGGCTCATCAGGACAAGTCACACAGGCCTAGAACAAACTGGTAAGCTAGTATAGAAGGCTGATTGATTAATTCTAAAACCTGCTCAGGGCTGCCTCAATGTGGTCTCCATCATAGAAGGATTACCGTAAGTTTGAGGCCAGCCTGGGCTACATAGTGAGTGCAAAGCCAACCTGAACTACATAGTGAGACCCTGTGTCAAACAAGCAAAGATAAAAGACCTAAATAGTAAAACAAGCCAGGCATGGTGCATGCCTATAATTCCAGCACTTGGGAGGTTGAAGCAGGAGGATCCTTGTGAGTTTAAGACCAGCCTGGGCTACAAAGCTCAAGGCTAGCCTAAACTTCATAGCAAGCCTCTGTCTCAAAAACACAAAATAAATAAATATTAAAATAGAAACATGATGAGCTAGGAAAAAAAATAGGGAAAACTCTTAAAGACATAGGTGAAGTGAATTCTAGTTGCACAAGAAATAATACCAAAAATCAACAAATGGAACATATTAAATTAAAAAGCTTCTGCACAGTGAAGGAAGCCATTAACAGAATTAAGAGACAACCTATAGAATGGGGAAAAAAATTGCCAGCTAACCTTCAGACATAGGACTAATATCTATAATGTATACAGAATTTTAAAAATTAGACATCCCAAATTTAGAGACTCAATAAAACAGGACATCTGAAATGAACAGACATTTCTCAGATGAAGATGTGCAAACAATCAATAAAGACATGAAAAAGTATTGAACACTGGGCCAGGGATATAGCTCAGTGGCATCAGCACTTGCCTGGCAAACACAGGATCCTGAGTTTGATCCCTGGTACCCCACCTCCCAAAACAATACTACATTACTGGCCATTTGAGAAATGTAAATTAAAACACTGACATTTGATCTTACTCCAGAATGAGTGGTTGTCATCAAGAAGTCAACCAATAACAAAGGTTGTGCATGGGTGTTGAACGGCTGCCACCTGACTGCAGCACCCATGCTCATTTGGTGGCAGTGGCTCAATGCTGGTGGTGTAGTTCCACCAGATTGCAGATAGATCTGCATACTACCTAGAATTTGGGCAGTTCCAGGTTCTTCCTCCATTTCCTTCAGGACATCTCCTCCATCTTTTTCTGTATTCTTTCACTACCTAACTTCTTGTGTTCCCTTATAGTTATTTTTGCTTTTGCATCACTATAATTTGTATATGGCTCACCCAAGCCTTATGACCTGAAATATTCAAGTTTCATAGTAATTTTTTGTCTCTCTATTTTTTTCCAGTTAATCTAATGAACAATACTTTGGCTCAGGCCATTTTTTCACATAGGCATGCTATTTACAGGTTGCTGAAATGGGGCCTGGGGCACACCATAAATGTGGTATAACATACCACTGTGATCTGTGGATGACCAATGTCTTTCAATAATTGATGATAGCTACCACTTATCCTATTATGTGTTTATTATGTGAAGAATAATTCATGTATCAATAGTTCATTTTTATGATTAAATGATATTCCATTTTACAGTAATTCTGTACATTATTAGTCCATTTATCAGTTGGTTGACACAAGTTATTTTCACTTTCTGCCTTTTATGAATAATGCTTCTATGAACATTCACATACCAACTTTTGTGTGGATGTTCTGTTTTCCATTATCTTGGGTAGACACATACATAAGAATGGAAAAGTCCAGGCGTTTTGGTTGCCCTCTCTTCATAGGTATAGTAGGCTCTGAAGTCTAGTTTGTTTAGGAGACAAGTAATTTATTAATTAGTATTGCTTGTATCTTAATTTTATAAACTTTTTAAAATGAATAAAGCTTTCTTAATGTAAATAGTTGAATATTAAAGAACCATAGCTACCTAGTTCCATTACCATGCAATAGAAAATGCCCCCAAAATACCCATTAGTGTACTTTAGTTTCTTAGTGGCCCGGGTAGTAGTTCCTCTTGTAGGTCTGTTGCTTCTGGCTCCTAGAAATGAAGTGGCTGGTCACTGTGATACATAGCTGGTCACAAAGATGCACATTGTAAGAACCAATCAGAGACAGTTAAATACTCTACCTCTATACTTCCCCATTTGCAACCTCATAAAACCTCTTTCCTTGAGCCTTCTGAGCCTGACATTTTAGAAATTATCCTGATCAGAGCCCATCATTGTAAAATAAACTTGCCTCCAAATCCTGGGTGCTGCTTTGGTGTTTCTGTTTGCCCTTGCCATTTGTTTTGTTAAAATACATTCAAAATCTCCATTATCATTTTATCTAATCCTTGAAACACAGACATCCTAAGTATATGAGGCTAAGCAATATACTGACTAGACTTGTTTACACAGTAAATATATATCTTACATATCCACTATTTACCAAGTTCCATGGTAGAAACTGGGGGACCCATGGAATCAAAGGGCCTACAATCAGAAATTTTTTTAAAAATTCACTTGTGCATTCTAAATACTGCCCAAATGCTATGGCTTGTGTCTAGATATCTCTCGAAAGCCTCATGCAGTCATGGGGCAGGCTTCCAGAGTTTTTGATTGATTCAAGGTTCAATGCTAGGATTATGGTTATGAATACTACACACACCCTGAGGGTGGACAGCATGCTTACAACATAAGGGAAGCAAAGAGGCTTGCTTATTGCTGCCCCTCCCTTTTTGCTGTTGTGGTTTTCTTTTTTTTAATTAATTAATTAATTTGCTGTTTTCCACTGCTATCAACTGCTGGCCTCTGCTATGTGCCACTCTGCCTTGTAGCCAGCCAAGTATGGACTGAAACCTCCACAAACTGTGAGCTAAATAAATTTTTTCCTTCTTTAATTTTGGGTGTTGGGTATTTTTGTCCCAGCAATGAGAGAAAAGTAACCAAGACACTAAATATATTTACTGTTGCATGCTTTATGGGTGCCAATATTTGCCAGATACAGATCTCTAAGACGGTGTCTTACTCAATGAACAAAAATCTTTCTACAATTCCTCAATTGGATGCTTCTTTATGTGACAATGGTAGAAGTTCATGATTTTTTCCTTCACAAATAGATATTTAAGGCAAACAACAGTACCTCCTCAAGATTTTTCTGCACCTACTGCATTTTAAATGAGATAAGATAAAATAATGGCTACAATTAATCAAATTTTTGGCTGATTAAGTTATTCAATAAAGCACATGAAAAGTGTCTCTATTTCCTTTACCTTGTAGTATGAATTAATATGTTACCCGTGCCACTATTGATTCACAATACTACTCAAAATAGGTTAGTGTTATAAGAGTCTCTTTCTACTTTCTTTTTAACATTGGTGCCTCTTCCCTTGTGATATGCTCTGAAAATAAGTAGAGGAGAATAAAAGCCAATTTAATCTAAGAACCTAGTTTCTATTACTGATTTGGGGTCAGAATGTACATATGAAAAAAAAAGCATAAAGCAAGGACAGTGAATGTAATACAAAGATTTCTGATAGGAAGATCTTACCCTGTTTCTTCAGCCAAAATTAGATTACATTACATATGTTTTTTTTTCCTGAAAGCTAAATAATTGTTCAAAAACACATAAGTTAAAATTAATTAAAAAATTCTTACATGAATTGTCAGGGGTGGTGGTGCACACCTAAAATTCCGACACTCAGGAACTGAGGCAGAAGGATCATGAGTCAAGGCTAGTCTGAGCTACATACTAACACCTTGTCTAAAAAACAAAAATAGGGTCATGGAGGGATATAGCTCAGTGGCATAAGTGTCTACTTGGTAAGTGCAAGGTCTTGACTTCAATTTCTGATACCAACAAAACAAAACAAAATTAAAAACCAAGAAACAAACATTTAAATAGAATTCTAATTTGGAAATAATAAACATATTTAATTGCTACTACATGGAAGTCATTTTTTATTTTTATAGTTTGAGACAGATCTCTTTATATAGCTATCTTTTTATATAGCTCAGGCCTGGAACTCACTGTGTAACCCAGGTTGGCCTTGGATTCATGGTGATCTTTCTGCGTCAGCTTCCTCAGTGCTGGGATTATAGGTGTGTACCACTATGCACAGCATATCTGTAAAATCTTTTTACTGCATATTTTTGCAATGTTTTCTTCCTCATGTTCAAAGTAATATATTAGGAATGACAGAAATAAATAGACTTAATAATCATTTTAAGTGCTTTTAAAAATTTTTGATGATGAGAGTATGTACGCTTAAATTTTTTTTGCTAATGAACACTGATGTTTACAGAATGGTCATTTGTTCCAAGCATAGTCAATGTTATCCATTTCTTAAAGTATTTCAGATCTTGAGGCAGGCCTCTAAAGTTTCTAAAATAGATCTACTGTACTTTTCAATCTCTTCCTTTTCTTCTTCATAAGAGGTAACAATTATAAATGTAAATTTAGAAATGGCCTGTGTGAGCCAAGAGTTGATTAGAGAAACTACTCAAAAGCTTCTTTCCAAAAAAAAAAAAAAAAAAAAGCTTCTTTCCTCGCTTGTCATATTCTATTCAATATAAAAGTTTCAGTAATCGTCTTGATTATATGACTCTTCAATGGAGAACTGTGAGGATAGAGGTGGCTGGATGGCAGTGAAGTGAGGCGGAAGGTCAGAGGACTTAACAGCACCTTGTTCACAGCTGCTGTCTACATAAAACAGTAGGAGAGCTAAGGAGGCAGTGACGCAGAAGATCAGCTGATGACCACAACCTATGAGTAAAAAGCAACCATCTTCCTATTTGTTATCCTCTGGGCACCACTTTTGAAATTCCTCTTTAAAGAAAGTAGTGATAAAATAAAGGCAGAGAGCGAAAACCCTGCCTTCTCCTCAGTCTTTCCATTGTCCTCGGCACCCAGCAGAGCACTGGGTAGAGAGTAAGTAGATGCCCATGAAATATCACTTTAATACTGACAGCAGGCTCTTAAATAAGTCACACAGTATCTCTGGAGGGCTGCTCCAACCCTCCATCTGTTCAGTTCCCCCTTTCCTGGGCTGATTCTAACTACTACAATTGATTTGTTTCATGAAGGATCGACCTCAAACTCTTCATCTGGGCTGAATTCATGACACAGGTTACTCATGTCTTAGGAGGGTGAGAGCAAACCTTTCAGAAACTGAGAGCACAAACTGCAACACAAAACCCACTTATTTACTGCAAAGTGCCAATGCTGTCAACCTGAAAATCTGCTGCACAGCTGCTTGGGCAACATGGCTCGTGTGCACACCATAGCTTCACCACCACTGTCTAGGACAATTAGTGGAGAAAACTGTAAAAAGATTGGAACGAAACTAACTGGGGAAAGAGAAAGCAACTGATTTGTTTGAATCCGTATACACTGACATAGCACAGGAAATGGAAGTGTTCTTTTTTATTGGTAACTGAGTTAAAATTTAGTACTTGGGTTGGTGACTAGCCTTTTGATCATGAAGAAGCCTGGAAAAAAGTCTCAAACAATTCACTATTCTTTCCTCATGTATACTTTCTTTTGCTTTTTGGATTGATATGAAAAGACCGTAAGAAAAATTGCTTGCTTGCTTTCTTTCTTTCTTTCTTTCTTTCTTTCTTTTTTTTTTTTTTTTGTGTTACCAGGGATCAAACTCAGGCAAGCACTTATGCCACTGGGCTATCTCCCCAGCCCCAATATTTTTCGATAAATAGAATTATTCAAAATTTGGAGACTACTGATACAAATGTTGCATAGTTGCAATAACTAGCTTGATTTGCGTTTTACCTAAAAAGCTAAATGTAGATTTTTTTTTTCAATAATGTATGGAAACTTCACCTTCAAAGGCAAAAAAATAGAAATAAATTAAAATTTCTTAACAAGTATTTCTTCAGGCATAACTGTGGAACTGTCACAAAAAAGAGCATGGAAATACCTATGAATGCTATAACACTTTAGACAGCTTTTGAATAAGATAGACAAGTTTAAATATATAAACATTTAATTTTTTGATTAGTTATACATTTTAGAGTGAATTTCAGGCACCAGTAGGTGTGATTTTGTGAAAATTTTTTCTAAATAAATTATTTCATAGGAAACTGCAAGATGGTGACTTTGAAATTTTATATTTTTTCTATATGTATTTTCTGACTTCTTCTGTAAAGAAGACCTTTATATTTTTCTTTTGGCATCAGGTTTCAATTGGGTTCAAACACTAAGATAAGACAATAAAGCATTAATGTTAAGCCTCCAGATCTAGGTTGTCTACTGGAATAATTTAGAGTAAGTTTTGCAGTTGGGAGGCAGCAGAAGGGGTAAAATGTGTAGTTGGTATTAAGCCCTTGGCTCTGCATGTTTTATGATTCACAGGAAAATAATGTGTAAGAAATCGATAGTTCTCTTTATTTACTTACAGGAGTCTCAAAAATACTGAGCCTTCTGCCATCAGAGATGGTATATCTAGCTGCCACTTCCCTTGGTATACAGTAGTACTCCCTAATTGCTCTTTTTTCTTCTTCTTCAGTGCTCGGTCAAACCTTAGGCCTTGTGCAAGCGAGGCAAGTACTCCGCCACTAAACTACACACCCAACCCAAGTCTTGCATTCTTTTGTAGCTACTATTCTGCCTTCCAGTTAGTAAGTCTTTGACAGTTTGTCCATATTCCTTCTATTCACAAGGTTTTTCACCAGCTTCTTTTGCGCTTCAGTGTTAGGACAACAAAAATAGGACCTCTACTTATTGGCATCTTCTCTTAGCCTCACAGCATACCCAAAGCCTGCACTTAGAAACCACCATACTTTTTCTAGCTTTATACAAAATTATTCTCTCTCCAACCTTTGAATACCAGTTACATTTTTCCATGTACAGTGTGTCTGGAAGTCATTTCTTCTGGTTGCTCTTATCATCCTAATAGGTGGCAAATTCTGAATATTATTTTTTATTTGATGTGAGCTAGGTGCTATAAAAGATACTCAATGAGAAGAATCAGTTCCTATCTCAAAGAGTGTTTTGGGCTAGTAAGACGAAAACCACAGGAAAATTGAGCTAAAAGATATTTAAGTTGTGTAAGGTGTTGATGAGTTTTAGGGGATTAGTATAAGAAACTTGGAGGAATGGTGCTAGAATTAGAAATGTTTGTGTTGAGCTGTGGCGAATCTCTTTGTGTTTGTACAATTGTCAGAGGACTATGACTCCATCTCTTCACCACAGAAGCTTAAGAAAGTATTATAACTGGGTAGCCCTCTGTCTTTAGTAATCTTTCTTATGGGAAATGGCAGCTAATCACACCGGGTAGTAAGTTGGCACCAAAACCCAGCTTGAATTCTATGCCTTGGGTTTTGACCCTTCTGTCTTGCCATTTAAGAGTGATTTAGCTGCCTGTAATCCCAGCTATTTTGGAGAATAATGCAGGAGGATCACAAATTCTAGGCCAGCCTGGGCAACTTAGTGAGAGCATGTCTAAAATAAAATAAAAGGGTTGGCCAAATAGCTTAGTGGATTAAAGCGCCTGCTTAAGCAGATGCAGTAGCTGTGGTTTGATCCCTGGCATGCTGTGCTGGCCCCACCCCTGGGGCATGCTGAGATGGCAATGGAGACTGGGCTGGTGGTGTGCGCCTATAATCCCAGCTCTTGGGAGGCTGAACACAGATGGATCACTATGAGTCCAATCTACATA
>NDGN011454008.1:0-10794 GCA_002564285.1 Tympanoctomys barrerae
CCTTGATCTCCACCTTTGGCTTCAGAGCTGGATCTGCTTTCTTGCTCTTTCCCCTGCCTGTCCCTCCTATCGGTCGGTCGCTCAGATAGGGGGGTGTGTGTTTGGGGTGTGGGGCTCAGCCTTGTTTTCCCCCTACACCTCAGCACTTCCCTGGGGTTGCTGGTTTTCATCCTGTGCTCCCTGAAGCAGATCTGTGCTTGGCACACAGCACGCAGCCAAGCCCAGGAGGACGTGCCGCTTGAGTCGCCCAGCAGCAGCACCCCAGTTGACCCACAGACACGTGACCAGGAAGCCACTGGCTTGTTGCACAGCAGTGGCTAAAGGACACGAGCACTGGGGCTATAAGGGACTGTTTCTCTAACAGCCCCCACGTGGTCTTTCCTGTCCTCTCTTCCTCTGTGTGCTGGTCTTGCTGACTTAGGGACTCAGTTTCTACCTACCCAGTGGGCTCTACCATGCACTTTGCTTGTTCTCTCTGAGGAGGAGCACCCCCGTATGGAGAGATCTTGAGAGAAAGCAAGCAGGGTGGCCTAGAAGGAAAGGAGGCCCCCAGGTCACCAACAGCCACACTGTGTACACAAAGGCAGCTCTTTACTAGCTAAAAGACATCTGGGTCATAGTTTTTTGAGATGCTCTGAGTAGAGTTCAGCCCCAGCCAGACTAAGGGCCCTGTGAGGCCCCAAGAGACCAGTGTTTATCCTTGGACACTACTTAATTTGGGGAAATTCTTTACAGGAGAATGGGTAACTAGCTCACTCACCTTGGGGATTTTCTGGGGAGAATACACGAAAAACCATCCAAAGGTTGTCCTTTGTGGAATTACAGAACCCTCAGGATGCTCACCCCGCTCCCGCGAGCTCCAAATACCTTAGCTTACATCACAGAAAGGATGTGGCAGATGTGCTTAGTGGCACAGCAGAAGATGGTAGGGTGTTCCCAGGCGTCTGGTGGGTCCAGTCTAACCGTAACCTCTAACAGTGCAGTGTTTCCACCGTTTCAGTTTTCTGGGAGAGAGATGGAGGCAGTGGCAGAGACGAGGGTGGCAGCAATGTGGGAGCTGCAGATGGGCAGGGCTGGGAGTGCTACTGTCAGCTTGGAAGAGGAAAAGGAGCCCGAGCAGGAAGCTGGCCTCTAGGAGCCGGAAGGACGGGAACAGGTGCCCGAGGACCCTGGCCAGGGAGCGATTCGGCCGCTCAACACCGTGATTTTACCCCAGAGACCCAGACTAGAACTGGACACCCAGAACTGAAAGGCAAATAGATCTGTGTGGTTCTGAGAGCCATGTCTGTGGCATTTTGTTGCAGCAGCCGTAGAGAAATGAAATGAGTGTAGACTTCAAAGGCCTGGTGCTCTGGGCTTTCTGCAACGTTTTCTTTCTGTCCCCAGTTTTGAAACAAGTGGGTTTAACTTGAGGAAGGAGGAGTTTTTACACAGAACTGATAATAGTGGGGGTGACAGAGGGGCCACAGAAGGCCGCGGCAGGAGCAGTCACACAACAGCCCTGTCTCACCCTTCGGTGGCTCTGGTGGCTCCACTGTGGCCAAAGGCTCTGAGCTCCACCCTCTATTCCACCAGGGAGTAGAGTGTTCTTCATTCCAGTGAGGAGCTATGTGTTAGCCAGAATGAAAAAGGGTTGGCCACGAAACATTTTGTTTTTTCGTTCTGAGAATTTTAATTTTGAAAGCTACTCCATGACGTTTAGGGCCACTTGTTACAGGTTTGCACGTTCCTGAGAAACAGCCAAAGTCTGTGGCGTGAACAGAGGTGTCAGGGCAGAAGGGCGCCCCGGGAGTGAGCTGCCAGGGAGTGAGCTAACGCACTCTCAGGCATGCATACACACACCTGCACTTCGCTGGTGGTGTTGTTGCTGTCGTTCCACGCTAACTCCAGAGGTTCGGTTACGCCCACGCTTTCACACGCACATGCTGTGTTAATTTTCAAAATGGGAAACTGTTCATATATTCAAATACCCAGTGAGTACTTACTAAGTATTAGGGCTGTGAATGTGGCCAGCAAGCTTGGTCCTTCACTCCTGGGGGGTGAAAGCCAGACTGCTAAGTGCAGATCTCACGGAGTCACTCTGTCCTGGACACTTGACAGGCACTCCCTCACTGTAACCTTTACAGCCACCAGAACCTTCAGTATGCTCTTCTCAGCACGGAGGCGAGTGACTTCCAGCTCACCCAGCTGAGCGCGCAGCTTGCGCCTGTTTCCAGGTGGTGCTTTCCCAGTGCCTAGCGCTATCCGAGGCAGCACAGACGTGCCCTTCCTCGGCTCTGACCCCGAGCTGCAGGGGCGAGCACGCAGCTCTGCTCCTAGAGCTTGGCCTGGGTTGTGCTGTGAGCCTGGCAGGTGTGCAGCCAGCACCTGCTGGGGTGTGAGCTGGCACCCGGCAGTCTGGGGCTCCGCAGTGGGGGGCCAGTGGCAAGGGAGGCTCTGATTTCGTTTGCATACTGTCCTTCCACTGGGTCTTCCTGCTGTGGTCCCACTTGAGGTGGTGACAGTCATCATCCGCCCTCCCTTGCGCTGATGAGGTTGGAGTACCCTTGACAGCCTCAAGAGATTTCAATCAGTGCATCTCACCGCTGCGCCGCTCCTGCCTCCACAGGCCGAGTCTGCCCAGCGATGTGGTCTCAATCAGAGCTATTGTGTTTCTCCCAGAAGAGCATCCTGGGAAGCCAGGTGGCTGCGAGGAGCTCCGGGTTTGGGCTGAGTCTCTGTGAGGGACGCTGGGGCTTCCCTCTTCCAGTTAACTTAAGTGTACACACTGCTGCTTCTGATACAACCACCTGGCTGCTTCTGTGCACTCCGCCCTGAGAGGGTGACCGGCTGCCACCACGCCCTGATGCACGTGGGCGTCTTCTTGCCTCTGTCTCTTCTCCTATCTGTTTTCTGCAGCTCTGGCACTGTTACGGCCAAAGGCCCAATCACGTCACAGGCACCCAATGCCCTGTCACCTCCCTCTCTTGCCTTACCCTTACCTCTCACCCCACTGTACCAGATGTTCAAACTCTAATTGGTCATCTATCTCTTCCTTGTCACTTAACAATTATTTAGAGATGACAATGTGGACGTGGTGGTGACTCTCACTGTCCTCCGTCTAGTATCAACAGACATTTTATAAATACTGCCGAATAAAAATCACAATAAAATGATGAGGGAAGCCCTAAGTCGCTTTATCATAGAAGTCCAAGAGTGACAGGAGGCCACAATGTCATGGAGTGTCCATGAAACCCTCGAGGTGCCAGGAAGCCCTTGACAAGCTTGCAGACTCTGGTGCTATTCTGTGTCATGCTGGGGCACCAAGACTCAAAACCAGCCCCAGGACAGAGCAGGCAGGTGATACATGTGAATGAAACAAATGAACAAAATAAAAAGCAGAAAAAGGGCCAGGGAGATGGCTCAGTAGAATAAGCACTTGCCTGGTAAGTATGAGAGCCTGAGTTCAATCCCTGGTTCTGCCAAAAAAAAAAAAAGAACAAAATCACAGAATTTTCAAAGAATGAATCAATCTGCACGCCAGCTCACAGGCAGCTTCCACTCTCCGCTCCAGGTAACGGTTGACCAGAGTACGCACGTGGCGCACTGAACGCACACACGTTCAGAAAGGTGCGGCCACCCTGTCCGATGTTAATTAGCGCTGCGCCATTTATAATGCTTTTTCTGCACCATCCTCATGAGCCCTACAAAAAGCCATGAGTGGAGGGAGATAAACTCCTCCCTTTATTTCACTGGAAACAGAACCAAGGTAGCACATCTACGCGGGAATAGAGGCAGACAGTGCTTCAGTCTTCTGAGCTCGAGTCTAGGGCCCTGTTCTTCATACAGAGAAATCCTGGAGGGGGTGACTTCAGTAACAGAGAAGAAAGCAACGTAAACTGACCCTCCACTGGATACACTTCTGATAGCCACATCTGCTGGAAGGAGCATAACTCTCTCAGCTCAGTGAAGAATCACAGGGTCAGATTTGGGACATAAAACCTAAGGAGGGGACCCTGGCAGTTAGGGCTGTGTCACCCAGGAGCACCTCCATTCAGGCAGGGGTACGAAGGGGCAAGGGAGAGGACCAGGGAGCACCATGGGGGCTAGCAGAGCTCCCCTGGGAGACAGCATGGTTCCACTGAGGCATGGCAGGGGGAGCCCAAAGGCCTCCACGCCAGAGGAGGCAGTGCTCAGGAAAGAGGACTTCCGGAACTGCTGCAGAACGCGCCCATGATAAGTAAGTGAAATTAATCAGGCCCACAAACTTTAAAGTTGCATGACTTCTCTTATAGGGAAGCCCAATGTATACATAAATTAAAGAGTAGAGTAAAATATAGATAGTAGGAAAGAGATAGATCTTTTGAACTTGGCAAGGGAATCAAGAGATGATGAGGGGGAGGAAGTACAGAAGGGTATAAAGCATTGCAGTGTGTTATGCACTTGTACCAGCTCCCCATGGTGAGCGGAACAACTATATACTGCAGATTCTAAAAAAAATTTAAAATATTAAAAATGTGTAGTTCATGAATCAATGTTCAAATAAACTCTTTAAAATTAAAAAAAGTATGAATGATGGGCTATGTTTGAAATAAGGGGAAGAGTTTTGGGGAAGATTAATGTCAATGTGCCTTCTATTGTGATAAATGATTATTATGTCAGGCCAGACCCCGAGGAGTACCTGAGGCCCCTAGAACAGGCAGGACTGAAGCAAACAGCGATCCCTTGACTTCAGGCTGAGTGCTGCCTGCTCACAGGTGAGAAGCCATCATCCTGACAGAAGAAAGAGAATCTGCTTTGTAGACAAGTGTAAACAGGGGAGGGTTTCTGGGTGGGTCAGGCAGCTCTACGGGAAGCACCCGGGGAGAGCAGGACGCCAGTGGTACTCTGATGATATCCAGTGTGACTTCCTTTAGTTACAGGGTTACTCTTAAGCCTGAGAACCAGGCCTGGGAACATCCTGATAAACCTTTATTTTATTCTCTGGCTCAGTGGAGGGGGCTTCGTGCTTGAACACAGCAGCGAATGTGCTTTTCTCTTCAGGTTGGGAGGGGTCCAATCGTGAGGACTTAACAATTTAAATATTGTCGTAGTTACTTCCTCTTGCTGCTGAAACAAAACACCTGCACCCAAAATTAAGAAACTAAAGGCTTATTTAGCTCACAATTTGTGGAGGTTTCAGTCCATAAGCAGAGGGATAAATGTTTAAGGCAGCAGGAGATAGCGAAAGCAACAAGGGCAAAGGTGGGGAGAGCAAATCTCTTCTCGTCCCGTACATCGTGAGCAGGTTACCACCCTCCCAGGGCAGGTGGGGCACTCGCACACCTGTGCACCCTCCTTTCTCACTCAGCACGTTTACAAAGCAAGGATCCTGGCCACCTGCTAACTCAGCTAAACTTCTAAACCTCTCAAATGACACAAGGAACATCCTAGAGAGGTAAGGGCATGTCTTCTGCACTCCAGGACGTAGAATTCCTGTGTTACTCAGTTAAGCTTCTATGCTTCACAAGCTGACAAAATGCACCAAGCGTTGCAAATACCGTATTGTCCATCACTCCTATTATGTAACGTTAATATGCTGATATTAACTAAAGTTCTATGACTCTCTCATACAATACTAGTTAATGATGAAGAATTTAGTATTATGCTCATTTTTATCAGCTGTGCATATGTGACGAGCTTCATCTTGATGCCTAGCCCAAGGCTCGTCCTGGAGTCGACACTCAAGATTGCTTGATGAGTTAATATATCAAAATGTAGCCTTCAAGTACTATGATTGCTTTTCTTAGAATCTGCAAATTGTCACGATCTGTTGGAAGATGTGCGGCCCCCAGAGGATGCAACAGTAGAAGAGCACTCAGGAGCGGTGGGCCCATTTCTTCACAGAACTGATAGAAGCTACTTGCTGTCTGTTGAAACTATAAATGTATTTATGCAGAAATTTTCTTTTATCCCAGGTGATTTTCTACTGCCATATTCCCTCTAGGCAGCCACATTCCTATTCCTGCCTAGAAAGTGGGAGGGGAGAGAGCTGGCCCCCAGCAGGTGGTAGAGACAGTGTACTGCACCGTGTAGCGCCGTGCCGCTCGGCTAAGGCCAACAGACTGGGCAAGGGAGCAGATGAAGATGAATGAAAGGGGGAAGCCAGAAAAGGGAAGTGAGGATGTAGGATCACACAAGGGGAGGGCGAGCCTGCAGGCACCTCTTGGGGACACCGAAGGAGAGCACAGCAGCATCCTGGATGATGCCAAGTCCATGCAGGGAAGGGATGCGGTCGCTGTTGATGGGGATGAAACAAGTAAAATGGGTGACAGCAAGGTGCACATCTGCCATCTTTTTTACTCTCGCACATGGCTGGGGCTTTATCTCACCTTAGGTAGTGGAAAAAGCTGTAGATTAATTGCGGGAGTCTGGGTCTAGGATGCCCATACCAGTGACCAGCTAGCCAGACAGTCTCAGTGCCTTTTTGGTCCTGCCCTGAGACAGAGCCAAAGAACTGATACTTGTGGTTTAAGGTTCAAGGGCTTTACCGATACTCTCAACTGGGAGCTGACCCAGAACTTGTGTCTCTGCGTCATGGTACACTCTGCTGGGTTCTTCAACATCAAGAGTCCCTCTGTCCTGGGTAGGGGCCTGTGGTGAAGAGCTCTCCCTGCCTGACTGTGGGGTATGAGCCCAAGGCACGTGTGAGGAATGTTATGAAGCCTGCTAATGCGACACCTACTGACTGCTGACTCTGGGATGGGGTTTCTCTAAATACTTGAAGCACACGGGTGACAAGACAGCAGGACTGCTGCCCATAGCGCACCTTGCTGTAGCAGATTCAGACGAAGAATAGTCAGTCAAAACAAGCACAAATAAATGACCTTGTCTTAGTTACTTTTCTCTCTCATTGCTGGGACAAAATCCCTAATGCCCATAATTAAGGAAGGACAGGTTTATTTAGCTCACAGTTTGTGGCAGTTTCAGTGTGCAGTCCGCTGGCTCCCAGGCAGGGTGGTGTGGTGCGGGGCAACAGCTCAAGGCAGCAGAAGACAGCGAGAGCAACAGAAGCAAGCAGGGCGTGTAAGCCTCTTTTCTTCGCTTGCACTGCAAACAGGCCAAGCACCCTAGGCTGGCTGTAGCGCTCAGACCATCTTCATCCATCCTCTCCCACGAGATGAGGATGTTTACCAAGTGAGGACCCTGGCCGCTGCTGAGTTACTTAGACTTCTCAACCTCTCAGGTCGACATGACGAACAGTCTCCTACAGCAGCAGTGGCAGGCCCTTTACACTCCAAGATGGAGAACTGCTAAGTTACTTAGCTGAGCTTTTAGACTTCTCAAGTTGACACAGTCTACCAACCGTCACAGACAGAGATTGGGAAGCTCTTAATTACTTTGGGAGCAAAAGCAAAACAGAGCTAAAAGAGAGATGAGACAGGCATAGGGTGTCTGGGCAGATTAAGTCAACTGGCCAGGGAGCCCTCCCTCAGTGAGAAAGTGTGGTTTGAGGAAGCAGAAGGGGATGAAGGAATGAAGTGTGTAGGAGAGTTGTGGGAAGAAGAAATGGAGTAGAAGGCTTGTGGTTGTGAACTGAGAATTTCTGAGGCAAGGCAGAGACCACGGAGGCCAAGGAGTTCCCAGGACGGAGCCACATGAGTACAGCAAGATTTGACTCTAGGGCAATGAGAGACATTGAGGGGTTTGGAACAGTTGCCACTTTCATCAGGAATGAAATGATCTCACTGAGATGTTGGAAAGAGGACACTGACATTTCAGACAAGATGCAGAAAGAAGACAAAATATTGGGATTGCCCTCCAAGTCCAGGGAAAGGTTCTGGGAGCGTTGGCTCAGGACAGCAGCATATAAGGAGAAGTAGCTAGATTTCAGATGAACTTTGGAATTGCATCTAACAAGATGGCCTGTCACCTTGGGTGTATCCGAAAGAAAGAGGGGTGAAGTATGACTCTGAATGTTTTGGCTTCTTTGGTCAGAAGATCAAAGTTACTAGACGAGGAGGTGGGCATGACTGTGGACAGAGCACATTTCTGAGGGGAACAAGTTCAGCTTTGGGGGTACTGATTTTGAGATGCTTATTGGACAGCCACATGGAGATGTTTGAGATTCCAGATGGATTTATAATTCTGAGTTCAGCAGAAAATCTGGGTTGTGGATAATGATTTGAGATATCAAAGTGTAGGTGACATTTAAAGCCATAAGGCCAGGTGAGCCTTCTATGCAGTGAATGCAGATAAAGAGGACAAGATGACTAAGGACTAGTTCTGAGCCCCTCTGATATTAAGACAAGGAGAAAGTACTGTAGGAGGTTGACAGTAGCCAGTGCACTTGCGATGTGGAAACCAATGAAGACCTGTAGCCTGTCGGTAAGGTTGGTTGCTGAAGGGCCATGAAAGGTGAAGACAGAGACGAGAAATTGGATTGTGAAGGTCACTCTTGACGTCAGTGGGTGAAGTGCCCTTTTATTAAGGAGAGAAGACTTTTCTCTTCATCCTGAAATTTTTTCTAGAATAGAAGACTGGGGAAGAAGATGTAACCTCAACCTGCCTTTTCTCTCTTGTGGCTCGTGATCACGTGGGACCCTGGAGAGACTCATGCTTGTACTGACATTTTCTGCCATGGTTTCCGAAGCTGCCCTCAGGTTCTCAGAGGCAATGGTTCCCTGGCTCTTGTTGTGTGGTCCAGCACCACGCTGACATCGTGCCTCCATGTGGACATGGCACTGGTACAGATAGCTCCTTCCCAAATGTTTACTATTGTCTTAAAAAAAAATTTCCCCTTCTCTGTCTCATCTTAATTCATTTCCAAAAAAACAGTCCACTGATCCAGGTTTTGGCAAGAAGGAGTTAATAGTACTGATTTGTGCTGTTCCCCCTTTTGTGTCACTCAGTATTGCAGCTAATTTTAACTTCCTTCTCTACTCTGTAAGGCTATGGTGAAAGACTTTGTTTTGTGGCACTAGGCAGTGTTATGTGGCAGATTTTGTAACATTCTGTTGTTTATCATCAAATTTTCTTTCTCTGTAGTGTTGTCCTGAGGTTGGCTTCTACAGTCCATCCCTGATGGTTTGTTCTTGTGGATGATGTACTTTCCCACTGTTAATAGGAAATCTATTCATGACTATCTTTTTTTCAAGGATAAAGTCATACTTGTGCATTTTAATTCCTTGGGAATTACTTATTTTCCTCTTTCAAAATCAGTTTGGCCTGCCTTTAGCATATCTCTAGTTCTCCATGACTTTCTCATGTTAGTATGAATTAGATATTTTTTTGGCACAGCTTTTCATTAACACAGTCTCAAATTCAGACTTGGCAAAAGATGTCATTTTGAGAAAAAAATTCCTAGTAAGAAAGAAGTCTAGTTGGTTTTCTGACATATGTTACTGTATTTACAAAATAAGCTATTTTTAGTAATCAGCTTATAAATGCAGCATGAGGCTCAGTATTTTCCTTCGATTCCAGGGAAGCTCAAGTGTCCTTACTCAGGGGACACCAGAAGCCAAATAAGCTTTAGCCAGGGCCTTGTTGTAAAGTATGTCCTTCTGTGTGTGTGTGGTAGGGCCTGGAAAAATTCTGGTGTTGTGTCAAAAACCTGAGATTGGCTCTTTTTTTTTGTTTTCTATAGATCAATTCTGTAACCCTAGAGGTCACACCTATTCTTGCAAACTTCCTTTTGTGGTCCCCTGAGTGCAGATCACCTGGAACGCCCTGTGGGATGCTGTTTTCTGCTTATTCAAGAGGGTCACTGAGTGACTGCTGCAAGGAGGCCCCACCTCAGCTCTGAGGCTGCAGGGCAAAGGATCTGGTCTGTGCTTAGGGATGGCATGCGCTCGTCCCACACACTCAAAAACCTAAAACTTGAGTGTGACCATTTTATTGAAAGAATATATTGGAAATGTATCAGTTTAATGTACATTATAGTTTTTTGGCTTAAATCTATGAAGCAATTTGAGCTTCTCCCCCTCTTCAAATATATCAAGAATTCAAAACTGAAAAGTTTATGAAATGCTTTTGTTGCCAATGAGTGTGGAAATGTAGCTTGAATGCCAGCTCTCGGAGTCCTTGGAGCCTCCGCTGAGCTTCACAGTGATGAGGCAGAGCTTCCCACCTTTACGGACCTCGAAGCAAGATGCAGGTCCATAGGAGTTTCGTACATGATACGCACGACTAATATTGTAGAATAGAAGGGAAGAAGCCGAGTGCAGGTCAAAAATGTGCACGCTGATGCCAAAATGCCAACATGCAAGACAGCATTTGCCTTTACTAACTGTAGAATCCTGGGTAAGTTACTTAACTCGACCTCAATTTTATCACTTGTAAAACAGAGAGTGAGAGGTTGCTATGAGGACAGCATGGAGGGCCTGGGAGGTGGTGACCCCTACGTGGGTGACGCTAGTGTGCGAGCCCCAGAGCCAGTAACGGCACTGAGAGTCAGTAGTGCTAGTAATGAACTCAGTATTTTTCAAGTAAGGGATTTGCATTCAAATTCCAGGCAGTGGAGAGAAACGGCAAATACATTCATAGAACAGAACTGGAAATGAGAATGCAAAACTACTGCTATTTGCAGATGATGTCATTATTTACACTGAAAATCCAGAGGCATTTACAGGAAAAATATAATAAAAGAGATCTTAGGAAAGAGCACAATCAGTATTAAAAGCTCAATTGCGTTTCCTTTTACTGGCCCACTGTGTTGTTAGCTTGGAGCCCTTGGACAAGTGATCTACTCCCTCTGGGGTTGGCAATTTATCCACCTGCAAACTGAGATTGTCTAGTTCAGTGGTTGCCTCAGTCCTGACCATTCTGATATGTGAT
>NDGN011454009.1:0-15426 GCA_002564285.1 Tympanoctomys barrerae
TCAGTGAGATCATGTTGAAGGTGTACAATAAGAGGTTAATGAAATCCTAGCTCCTTTTCCATTTGTCGTCATTGGAAGAACAGTAGGCTTTCCTCATGTTCTCTGGGGTGGTACTGTTCTAAAGGTGATGCAGTAGTTCTGGATCCTCAACTTTGGCCTCACAGCCAGACCTTTGTATAATGCCTCCCCCAAAACCCGTATTCTCACAACCTCCCTGGCTCAGGATGTAGTCCACACTGCCCTCAAACTCTTCATCAAGCCTGATGTGGTGGTGCACACCTGTAATCCCAGCACTCAGTAGGCTAAGGCAGGAGGGTTGCCATGAGTTGAAGGCCAGCATGGGCTACACAGTGAGTTTAAGCTACATAGTAAAATTCTGTCTCAGAAAACAAAGAAACAAAAAACCCTCCATCACCATGATCTCAATCACCTTTTCAACATACATCAAAACCCTACCCCAAGCAGCCAATTGCTGGTTTGTACATAAAAGTCCTTTCCAAACCCCCAATGGGTGTCACAATTGAGAGCCAACCACTTCCCAAAAACACTATCTCGCAATAGACAAAACTCATAAACCTAACCCAGACACTTATCCTGACTCCCTCCTTGCTTTCTCATAGCCAACAGAGGCCACATGAAAGTTCTCATAGAGGCAGCCACCCTGCCACTAAAGGTGGCTGTCCTCCAGTGTCTATCCCACTGAGCCTTTCAGCACCCAAACAATGTAGTTGACAAAACAGCTCAGCTTACTACCAGCACTCCTTGACTTACTAACCAGGCTTCCTCCTCCACAAGCCCTTCCCAAAAACCTAAGTCCCTCAAAGGTGACCTATAGCTGTCCCTTCCTCCTAGGGCCTGGTCCTTATAGCCACCCCTTGGGGACTATTCTAAACCCTGCCTGCTGTCAGAGCTCTCCTGCAAACCTGCACAGCTGCCCTCCTATCCTAGCCATTTCACTCACCACTCCCTTCTTCCTTTGGCCCTTGGCAGCAAGTTCTTTTGGCCCTCCAAAAACTCACCTTGCAGCCAACTTGGACAGGACCATACTATATGGGGTCTTCTTCGGCACTCCCACAGCCCAATCCCACCACTGAGTCCCAACCCTCTCCCAGGTCACCACTACCTTGGACCCCCAAAACCAAGCTGAAGAAGACTCTGGAGCACACTGGTAAGGACTCACTTTAATTCAGGCCCCAAAGTCCTCCTCCTCCTCTTTGGCTTGACTGTCATTATTGTTACATCCTCAATATTAGGCCCCTCCAAACCTAAAGAGAAAAATCTTCAAAGACCAGTCTGTTCAAACAGGAAAGCTCATTTACTCAGCCTGAGAGACTAAAATAGATCTGCTTATTAGGATTGCTCCCAGGGCTGGTTCTCAGGCTTACAGGAAATCCTGTAATGCCACTCCATAAGTTAGCAAAATACCACTGTCACCCTGCACTTCCCCCAGGTGCTTCTCATGAAAGAAAGCCACTTTGTAAGTCAGCAAAATGCTGCCGTCATCCTGTACTTCCCTCCCTATGAAGAGATACCAGAGCCACTCATGACTGAAATACTTAAAATTTTCCATCCTCTTCAGTGGAACACCCCCTCCCATACCTAAGACAGTGTATAAATTATGTCCTCTTCCTTTGCTTGTCATCAGTGGCTTTTTGCCCTTTATGAGGCTGCACCCAGCCTGAAATAAAGATATTGCTGTTTGCTTCAATCTTGCCCATCCTAATGGTCTCAGTCCCTCCTTGGGCTAGCCTGACAATTATTATGTACCTGTAGCTCCTTGCCCTCCTGCGCCTCCTCCTTGCTGAGCTCTCTGAGTTCACTACAAATTTAAGGACACCTTCAGTTCTCAAATTCAGGGATCCAGGCCATGTTTTACACTTCACCCCCACCCAGATCTCCTCCTTCACATTCTGTCTCTACTTCCTGTTCTCCCAAACACATCCCTAGGCAGCTACTCTTCCTCTCCCTGTTTCTTACTGTCAGGGGACTACTTCCCCAATCCTTGTCTTTGCTTGTTAGAACCACCAAGAGATCACGTATCAAACCCCACAAGGGAAGAACCCTGCTGGGTATGTATCCCCCTTAGACACCCTGTGGACACAGCCACCCAGGATCCCAACCTACAGAGATCCCAACAGGATCCCAACCAGACTTTGGGACCTGAGTTAAAGGGAGTCCTCACCAGTATGCTCCAGAGTGTTCTTCAGCTTGATTTTGGGGGTCCAGGGTAGAGGTGACCTGGGCAAGGGTTGGGACTGTGGGATTGGGCTGTGGGAGTGTTGGAGAAGACCCTGTTATACGTGGTAATGCTCCAGGCTTCTTGAAACTCCTATATGCTGAACTCTCAGATTCTGGGGAGTCAAACATATACTCACCTTTCCATATGAAACAAGGAGTACTTGGCCCCCTCGCTCCCCACCCCAATCATCAGGAATTGCACTGCAAGATATTTTCCCAGGGGTCTCCCCTTGGGAACCTCCTGCAGAGGAAGTGCAACATAATCCTAGAACTCCCTCTTCCCCAAACATCAAAACTACAGAGGACCACTCATCCATGGGTTCCCACTGAGAGGGGCATCAGTTCCAGAACAGATAGGTAGGCTACTTGTGTCGCCCCAATCTCTGCCTGGCCAAAGGTCCCCCTTCTACACATTCAGCCAGATCCATGCAACCCATGCCTGTGTTGGAAGCTAAGACTCCTATCCCCTCACTGGGTCTCTCTGACTGCTGTGACTTATCAGCTTTTGATAGAAGCAAAATCACTTCAAACACAAACCTTAACTGTAGGCCAGTAGGGCTGCACATTAATCAACCCCCATTTCCATACATCAACTCTACTCAGCTAGCTGTCATCATCCCATCCTAAAAGGACCCAACCAAACAGTCTGCTATCATCTGCCCAGGTGCCTAGATTATTCACGGGGAGTTATCTTCCTGCATGGCAACAACACCTAGTTGCTACTCATCAAGTGAATGGAACATGTACCTTGACTAACCTAGCCCCACTCCCCATAACAGTCCTGGATTCCACTGAGAGTGCCCCAGCCCCCACCCCATTCAAACTCCAGTTCATCTCAAATAAGCAATACAGCTCATCCCCTTGCTGGCAGGTCTTGATGCTGCCACACCAGTAGGCACTGCCGCAGCCCAGCTGGGGTCTGCTCACCCATTCTTCACCCTCTCAAAGAAGATACCAGAAAGTTTAAAGCACATTTCTAAAGAACTCATTAACGTGCAAGTATGAATCGACTCACTGAGCTGTTGTGTTCCCAAACCACTGAAGCTTGGACTTTTTTGCCACAGAAAAGGTGGGTTCTAAGCCTTTCTCCAAGAAACCTGATGTTTTTTCCCCAATGAGGCCAGACTTGTATAAGATGGCATCAAAAGGCTGTGCGGTCAAATTACCACCCTGCAGCCTCAGGCCTCGTCCTAGCCTTGCCAGGTAGCTGATCACTTCCTGGAGCTCCTGGCTCATGCCCTCCTCAGGCCCATTGTTTCAATACTCCTGCATGGCAATCAGAAACACGGAAATGACACCAAGGATTTGGAAGCAGATTTATTTACATCAACAGGTGCTGCTCAAGATTATTCCTGATATCAGGCCCCAATCTCTGGTATTCTAGGACTTTTATATGATGCCCAGCAGGAGGTATGGTGGCACAAAGGAGAGACAGCACAACCCGGCAGTTCTTCTGACTAGCTAGCATGGTGAGGCCATCAGTTACAAGGGTAGATCAGTGACCATCAGTGCATGAAGCTTGGTACAATGATGCAATCAGGCATTCTGCATGTTTGGTTATGTTCTTACAGTTACAGCAGTCAGGAAAGTAATTATGACGCCATAAAGCCATTACAGAGTGAGGCAGTTTCAAAACAACAAAGATTTAAAGAGAACACTTTCTCTTGTGCAGCTTCCCTCGTTTACTCCTCGTCACATTTGCCTTTGCTCTCCCAGACCTGTGCAGCTTTGTCTAAATACAGACTCTCGGATCACTTAAGTGACCAAAGCCCTGTTTCACTTGTTGCCCCTACAACCCCACAACTTCAGCCCTTCAGCTCAAAGCAGCTTGATGAGGGCTCTCAGCCACACCCAAAGCCCTTCCTTCATTTTTCTTTACTATTCTTAAAAGAAACAACAGGTCTGACCCCTGGTGCCCAGATTCCCAAGTTGCCCAAGTTCCAAGCCTGATGCTGTGCTCTGCAGAGCACTGTGTGCCTGCCCTCCGCCTGGGTCATGGTGCCTGTTGCTCCAGCCATGTACTCAGCCCTTCTCTCACCCCTCATCTCGCCCCTTTGCATCACTCCATCTAAGCCAGGCCCACTAATCCGCCTAGGACAAGATCCAGCTCAACAAACTAGACATGGATTTTCTCTTGGAGTTACTCCAACAAGTCCCGCCAGAACACCCAAATTTAGGCTGTGTTCTCTTCCAAGATTGTCACCATTTACCTAACAGGACTGCCACAAAAAGATACACACACCCCAAGCAGCTCCTTGGAGACCTCCAGATGGCCTCAGCCACACAGCAGCTTGCCTAAGTGGTTCGAAGCCAATGCTGGTACTCAGGGTGCCTTAGTGGCTCCTGCTTTAGCTCCTCCATGGCATGATTGGGGTAGAAGAACCCAGCATGCCCTGTATCCTGTAGCAACTGCAGGATGGATGCAGGATGCAGGGCTTGCTCGGTTTCCAGTCCCTGGATTGAAAAAGCTGATTGCCCAAAGCTGCTTTTGAAGGTGATAGAATCATGCTTTTGGAATAGACTCCCACCTACCTTTGCTGCCTTTTGTAAAATCAAGTGGCTGAAGGATGGCAGGTATACCCCTCAAGCCCAAGGCAGTTTGACCTGCTTTGTTGGTGGTAGATGTCTTTGGTGTACATGGCAAGAACTTCCCCTTGGATTTCCTCTCCCAGTACCATGATGGGCAGGCTGTGGGACAGAGATGCACCTAACTCTTTAACCGGGTACACCTTTAACATCTATCAAAAAGAACCAAGAGGGCCCATGGCCAACACGGCTTTGGTCGTCACACAACCCCCCGCTACTCGCAATTCCTCTATAGCAGGATACCTGCCTGGGTTGCCTCAGCAGTCTTGATGATAAAAGACATACAGCAGGTGGGCTGAGAAGGCACTCTACACCCAGTAAGGACTATCAGGACAGTCGGCCAAAGAAGCAGCTGGTGATTCACTCCTTCCAGGAAGTGGTAGACCACAGACAGTGCCCCTGGTTCTGCCTCCGCAAGGATGTAAGCAGTCTTTCTTGCTTAAAAATAACTCCAGAGAATTTCCCTCTTCCCCCTGGCAACCAGTCTCAGATTGTTACATGCCCCCTTTTATTCCAGAAACTTCATTTTTCCTCTAACATCTTCCAACCCTGCAGAAAGAGAAATATCTGGCCCTTGAGGGAAGCTTGTTAATAGTGGCTTCTTGTTAATTTTCTCAGAGACCTATATGGAGTGGATATCACCAGTTGTATAGCCCAAATTAGCTAAGGGTCTAAAAGCTTGGGGGAGTGATGTGGAAAGATTGTACACTGCAGTATAATGCCAGCAGAGGTACCAGGTGTTACCCAGTCTCGGGGCTGGGGCAGTACCTGTTGCCCCCTCACATGGCAGACAGCATGCATGCTCTCCTTGTGGATTCCCTGGAACACACCACAGGGGTAGGACTTTCTCTCCCATCCCATGCATGGGCCGGGAAAGGCAGGAAGGGATTTCTCCTAGAGTGACTGCCGGAGAAAAGGGAGGAACCCACAGAACCCCTAGGTTTCATACCTTGTGGAAAAGCATGGCTTCTTGTATCATCCTTTTAAAGTTTAATTCAGAAGGGATGTGCTGGCCCACTGTGTGCTCAGTCTGAGGTAATGTTCAAGAGGTACCTAGTACAGGTCCCCTCCCTGAGAGAAGAGTTCCTACAGGAATAAATGCTAGAGGGAAGACACTTGCAAGAGACAGTCACACACATGAGAAAGCCATGGTGAAACACAGCAGGAAAATGTGGTTCCAACTACAAAGACCATAGAGACAAGTAAGAGACAGGCTCTCTACCCACCTTTTAAGCATGCTCAGGCCCCCGCTCTACTCTCTGTTCAGGCCGATGAACCCCAATATGAAGCCAGGCTGCTTCATCATGGTGGTCATCTAATATGGCTGAAGCCCTCAAGAAGCACAGAACCCGTGAGACCTGTGTGTGTGCTTTTTTTCTCCCCAACGCCTAATGAACTAAGGAACACAAGGAACAGAAAGGCCCAAGACCAGCAAGAGCCCTGCCCCACAATCTGCAGCCTCCTGCACAAGAAGACACTGGAGGAGGGGGAGGGTGGCCTCAAATAGTGGTCCCTCAGTTCCAGGACATCATGGTTCTACAGAGGAGGAACTGGCCAAGATTGTGTCTGGAGAAAGGAAATTGGCAAAAGTATAGTCCATCTACGGCCCCTTGAGAAAATGGGCCAGTTCCTCTCTAAAGCCCAGCAGGCTGTCCTCACAGATGACATTTTCTGGGGCTGTCGTGGTGCCTACACCTTTCAGTGTTGGCCACTGGGAGCAACAAGAGGGAATAGGAGGAGGAGGACGAGGAGGGAAGGGATCAGGGCACACATTCCCTCCTAAGGAGCTTCACCAGATGCCCCTAGTTCAGTTGCAGATGCAGCCAGATTCTGGATTCTGTGACCTCTCTTGCCTCCCTGGGCCATGTGATGTGGCTTCTTAATTCTAACCTACTCCTGGGGTGCTTCATTCTATTAATCATTTAAGGAAGTTAGTGTATCAGTAGTGGAGTGATTTTTCTGGCCAGCACCATTAAGTTCTCCCTGTGCACTTTCTCAATCAGCTTCACACTGACTCTCTGGACCATTCTCATCCTTACCTAAAAGCCAAGGACCCCAGGTGTGGAGACATTGAACAAATCGCCGGACCATGAACATGTCAGTGTGTCATGTCTGTGGTTTGTCATGGGTCACACATGTGGGTGGGAATTTCAGAAATACCTTTTTCAGTTCCACCACATAAAGTGTCCTATCCTCGTTACAGGGCAGCAGAAGCTGTAACCCCAGGCCTAGCAAAGATTCTAATCTTAGCATCAAAGAGCATAAAAAGCTCCACAGAGAAAAGAAACAGAATCTAAGGGCACACACATAGCTTTGGAAGTTGGAGGCACATAAATGCAGATACCAATCTTTAGCTGTATGAATTGCTAAAATCATCCTGGTGGTCATCTAATACGGCTGAAGCCCTTAAAACAAAGCTCATCTTTCCCAAGAACACCTTCCCTTTCTTCTCCAACTTAGCCTAAGACATAATTTATTTCCACCCTTACCTCTGCCTGAAGGAAGACCCTATCAGCTCCCTCAGGAATATCTAAATATCCCCTCCAAACTCCACCCCTGGCAAAGGCCATAAAAGCCTCAGCCTCCCTTTGTTACAATTGAGAGAATTCTTCATCCTTCCCTACGTTCTCTCTCATGTCCTCAAAAAAAAAATAAAACCCCTTTCTCTTTTTTTCTTCTGCCTGTTTTTCTGTTGTGCCGAGTACCTATCAAAGAAGACAGGAGACATGTGCTCAGAAAATAGTACCTGCACAATGAATAACCAGCCAGTGCAGCAGAGGAGACTCCGTCACAGCTCCTTCTCCACAAATTGACCTCCTGGCTCAGGCACCTTCACTTTCTTGACAAAGGCATATGGCCCTAAACCTACACCTCTTTTAGTCATCGGCAAATCCTCTCCTCGGATGTCACCACATGTAGACAACTCTCAACTCCTACAGAAAGATCCTCAGCTGCAGAGATTCCACCTCACCCCAGTCAGGATAGCCAGCAGCAAGAAAACAACAACAGAGGACAATGAGGGAAAAGGAGCCCGTCTACACAGCTGGTGAGAATGGAGTTAGGACAGCCCCTAGGGAAACCAGGTCCTAAAAGAAGTAAAAATGGAGCTACTGTGTAAACTGACCACACCCCTCCTCAGCATACACCTGAAGGAATTAAAGTCAGCTGCTGTAGGGACACCTGCACACATAGTTTAGGTCCCCAGCAACAAACAAATGAAGAAAACACAGTACCTGCACACATAGAGTGGAGTAGTAATCCACCATAAAGGTGAAAGAAATTATAGTCATTTGCAGGTAAATGGGTGGAACTTGTACCTTTGCTCCTAGGGTTCAAGACAGCTCTCCCTCCCCTGAAACAGATCTCCACACACAGGCTCAGGGCTGCTCTCTGAACCCAGGCACTGGCCACAAGCCTGAGGACCTTCCCCTGGGCCTGGGGGCGGGATTCAAACTCTGGGCTGTGCAGCCACTAAGGCAGTTCTCTCAAACCTCCATTACAGCGTGAGCTAGACCTTCATTTACAGATACAGGTAATCAACAGCGAAATACAGTCATCCAAGCCAAGTGCAGAGGGGAGGGGAAGGCTGGCAGACAGACCCTGATAGGTTCTGGCCCCACTACAAATTTCTGAATTATTATAGTGGTCATCTAATATGACCAAAGCCTTTAAAACAACAACTTATCTTCCCAGAGGTCACCTTCTCCCTTCATCTCCAACCCAGCCCAAGGTGCAAGTTCTTTTCACCTTTCCCACCACCTCAGGAGAGACTCTAATCAGCTCCTCAGATATTTCTAAACATCCCCTCAAACTCCACCCCTCTCAAAAGTCCATAGAAACCTCAGCTTTGTTTTAGGCCAGAGGATCTACCTGCCTCAACTGCCCTCGATCCTCTCTGTATCTTTGGAGTCAATAAAGGCTTCTTTTATATTGTCTATCTCTTTACTGCGCTGCCAAAAACCTGTCTGACCCGACTACAACCAAGGCAGGCCAGTGAAGCAGACCAAATGCGAGAAGTGGTGTGACAGAACCATGTACTCCAACCATTCCTACTGCACCCCAATATTTCTGCCCTCTGGCAGTTAGGCAGGGCCCAGGACTGGTGCTCGCCTCCCCTGCATCCCCAGGATGCACACCTCCATTGCTTTCTCAGCACCCTTGTTTCCAGTCTTGAACCATCACCCATGATTGCATCACAAAGTTAATTTAATGAGACCAGATGCTAGAATTGATTGAATATTAGACTGCAAGAGGAACGAGCAAGGCAAGGTGTGTCCTAGGTGCGTACTGAATCACATGGAAGTGATTTATTATGACTCAGGGGGTTTGGAAGTCACCAATATAGAGATGGTTGAGTGCAGTCACACCCAGGAAGGTTAAAGACCCAGTATCTAGGGCTCTGATGTTAACCCTTTGAGTTCAGCACAGTTTCTAAAACACCTGAGCCTTCATTTTGAAGAAATAGAAGAAAAATACTCTTCATACTTGAGTAGAAAATAACATAAGACTGAATCTGGGGATTGTTGGGAAGACAGAGTAAAGCAGAAAGTAATTTGTTAAATAGGAAACATCTTTCAAATGTTGATAGTTGTTACATTAAATTAATGATCTGCATGTTTGGAACCTTGATTCTAAAATGCAAAGCTTCATCCTCCCTAGAAGGAATTCTGGCATTTATTGAAAGGAGAACCGGGGCCCCTGGCAGGCTCCTTCTTCATCCACAGAATGAAGGATTTCTTCTGGTTTATAACAAAAGGCTTCAGAGAATATCTCTCTGTCCATTTAGGAAAGCAAACAATAACATTAAACCCTAGAATCAAATTTCCCAATTGCCGTATGTGCATAGCAACTGTGCTGGTTACAAATAGCAATACCCGGATTGCAGATCGGTGCTTGTCAAAGTGCCCACTGCAATGTTTTGCTCATCTTCTTGTGCTTCCAGGCTGCATGTATGTGCAGAACCAGGGAGTCAATGTCAGAACCAGGGAAATAATGATCTGTCACAGTCACTCACTCCACTGACGGTTCCCCTTGCACTCCAGAGCAACCCAACACAGTGGAACAAATACATCCTGAGATGCAAGTCCTGGAGTACTGAAGGATCATAAGGCAAGACAGCAAGTCTCACCACCTTTAGCACATGAGGCCACATCAACATGCCTGCCTGTCTAGTGGACTAGGACAGTGGCTCCCCCTGCTTCCAGATCCAAATCACTTTCAGCCTCCTGACAGAAAAATGCAGTGCACACTGCTTGGCAGAAGTCTTTGGGTCAGGAAGACCTGGCAGGGCAAGAAACAACTCTGCCTTGCTGTGCAACCTCAGCATCCAGGACCCCAAGACCTAGATGGGAAGGAAGTGGGAGGAGATGTTCACGTATTTGTTGAATATCACCTGAAATGTCTAGTTCCTGGCCCCTTCTTCTCTGGTACTGTTTCTGTCGAGAACCATTCTATAAAATTTTGAGGGAAAAAACAATTTCTTAATTAGATTGAGATTAGGGCTTGTCCAGCATTTGCATGCAGGAACATAATTCCCTGTGCCACTGGCCACAGTGGAGGCTTCAGTGGTGCCTTGATGCTGTGATACCCAGGTAAGACTGAATCGGCTAAAGACTTCCTTGTTCCTTGAGAATCCAGTAGTAATGAAATGGTTTCCCTTGATGAAAGGACAAACTCCATGACCTGTCCCCCCCCTCCCTGGTCCTTAGCAGCATAAAGATCTGCATCAGCATAAACCCACCACTGCCCTCTGAGTCATCAGATCATTGTACGCACCCAATAAATAGCAACTGGCTTAGGAGTGTCTTTGTTTTTGCCCACCCTCAGCCACTGACTTCCCAGCCCCCTGCCATGTATTACTACATTTGTCTGTTTCTTATTACATCCTTTCACCATACCGTACCTCAGGCAGCTGGGGATCTTGGCCAGGTCATCCATAGTTCTCTTCTCTGTTTTCTGGCTCTGTCTGACTGCCAACCAATATTTCTATTTCATTTAGCTGCCTACAACAAAACAAGGCCTCTCCTCCCTTAATTTGTGGGTGCTGTGTATTTGCATCTCAGGACAAGAAAACTAATACAGCTCCTTATCCACAGATCCACCACCCCAAACATCTCAGATTCCATTCCTCTAGTCCCAACATCCTCTCAGTGACAGCAGCAGCAGGCCCATGCCATTTCAACACCATCCTACTCGCAGCGCTAAGACTCACCTCACTCCACTCCAGCCTCCACGCTGTCCATGAGAAACTTCCAAAACCACAAGTCCAACAGTGTCACCCTACACTAGGTTTCTATAGGCTGCCCAACCCCACAGTGTGAACACATGTGCGCCCACATACACACTCCACAGCACCACAAGCTGTCCAAACTGGGGACACAACATGGTTCACACTTCCTTGTTGCTCTTTCTGTCCAGACTGTCCAAGGTCTATCTGGTGACTTCCTTTTAATTTCTGAAAGTCCAGCTCCAACATCAGTGCTTTAACAAAATCTCCCTAAGATCTCCCCTAATAAATAGATTTGACCAGGCAGGCGAGATAGCTCAGCAATCTATGTGCCTCCCTGGCAAGCACAAGGACCTGAGTTCAATCCCAGGTACTGCATGTGTGTCATGCCAGCCGCTGAAATCAGGCATGGTGGCACACGCCTATAAACCCAGCCCTAGAATGGCTGAAAACAGGCAGATCACTATGAGTCCAAGCTGGGTAGTAAGACCTTGCACCAAATACATAAATACAAATATAATAATAATTAATAATTTTGACCAACATCTTCCTTCTTGGTACTCACATAATTCCTTCAACATATTTATGAATAGTTCTACCTTATTACAGTCACTTGTTCTAGTTTTCTTCTTTACTATGAATACCCTGGGCATAAAATGTTTTATTATATTTGTTGAAATCTCAACATCTCACACAGTACATTTGACATAATAGATGTTCATTCCACATCCACTGAGGAAGTCATTGAATATTTACTACTATGGGATGAACTGTGTTACCCTAAAATTCACAGACTTCCAGGTGTGGTGGTGCACATCTGTAATCCCAGCACTAGGGAGGCTGAGGCAGGAGGATCACTGGAAGTTCACTACCAGCCTGGGCTACATAATAAGCTCAAAGTCATCATGAGCAGCATAGTGAGACCCTATCTTAAAAAGACAATTAGCTAATTAATGAATTATCTGTTATGGGCAGTATGGGCAGTGTGACAGTTATCCAAGAGAGGGTAGTTGGTTAAATTAAAGGATCAAAACCAGCTCAACAATGCTGGGCCGTGTCCCACACTTTCCTCAGGTGTCTCTGCCTCGGCTGGCCTCCCAGGGAGGCCTTCTCTCTGGTCAGCTCCAGGCGCTCACACTTTTGCTGTGAATCCACAGAAACCGTTCTGCCTGAATGCAAAGGAGCACAGGCCAACTCAGTGAGTTAAAAGGAAAGAGGGTGCCAGCTGCACGAGCCTTCACATGGGCACACCTACCTGGTCAAAGGCAAGTTGGGTCTTGGGACTTTCACTGTGATTCACTTGAAAGCATAAACCAGCACAGCTGCCAGGAATGAATGGAGAGGCAGGGGAGGGTGACTTCGATTTCATTCACAGATGGCCCAGCAGTTCTGAGTATGTCTCGGTGCAGGAACTTGGAGGCCAGCGTGGCTGGGCTGTTGAAGGAAGCATGGATAGTCAGCCATGGGTGTGTGAAGCACTCTCCTGTGACACGTGGGGGTCTTACTGAAGCTGCTCCCTGTGTCTTTTGACTTCACTCCAAATCTGTCTGTAGATACACAGCTCTCACTATACACAGCTTTGGACTTTGCAAGAAAACCATAATTTTTTTTTTTTTTTTTGGTACCAGTGATTGAGCTTAGGACCTTGCACTTGCCAAGCAGGTATTTAAGCCACTGGCCTTGGAAAGCTATAAATTTTTAATATGAAATGATTCACAGCTAACATAAAACACTGTAAAACTCATCAGCATGTTAAACATTGATAGGATTATGGAGTCGTCCTGCTGCACTGAGAGGTGCTACCTGAATTTCCACAGGTATCCTTCTGAGTGCTCCTGGGTAACCCACAGGCATGGGTTTTCTCATAAAAATAAAATCTTGAAGAATTTTATTAAGAATTTATATTCTATTTGAATTTAGCATTCAGATGGTAAAGCCAAACCTCTAGTGTATATATGATACGTGATTTAGAAGCATGATTTTCAAATGTTAGTCTGCTGAGGACCAACTTGGTATAGCACAGAGCAGGCAATAATTAATATTAATAAATTGGTACAAAAATAAATTGAGAGTCTGTCCTAAGCCTCCAGGCCTTGTGCTAAGACCTGGCTTATGGGTTGAGGCCAGCAAATAGTCTGTGAAGTTCTGGTGCCTCAAAGCAAGACCACATGACCTCTGAAGTCTTGCAAATTCCAGTATCTCACTAGTGGCCTTAGCAGACAATCAGGTTACTACCATGCTGTTCCCTTTTTTTCCCCCCAAAATGCATTGAGCCTTAGTTTTTGAACCTTGACTGCATCCACAGGCCACCCCCACCACTTCCTAGAGCCACCAGCACAGACCCCAACCAGGCTGTACACCTAATAAGGCCAAGGACACCAATGCTTCGTGGTTCTACCCTGCCGTTGGGCTTTGACCATCCTAGTTCACTCTGTAACTAAAATATACATGTTTTATCTAAGTTCTACTCTGTTCTCATACCTCTGAGTAACTGATATCCGTTTGGGGGCATTATAGCCTGATTAGGGAAGGCCACCCTGAGTGGATGCCACTGGAGAGCAGAGACAAGGACAGGACCTGTAGTTATGAATAACAGGAATGCCCAAAGAATGGTATATGTATTTACCAATGTGAGTAAGTTTTCAACCAGGATTAAAAATGGAGCAAGATTTATCAGTTGAAGAGCAATATTGCAGCCAGTTGCTTCATTCCTTGCTAAAGAAAGCGAACATTACAGTTCCAGACAGTAGCCTGACTAACATGTTACAAGACATTGTTAAATTTAATCCTTGGTTCCCTCAATCAGGAGTCAGATTTGGAAACTGGGATCCAGTAGGAGGCTCACTACAGCCCACCCCACAGCACGTCACTTGTCTCCCCCAGACAATCATTTCCTGGAGCCCTTACAGCCTAAACAAGCAGCTCATGCTGCTCTAAAAACTCAAAAAAGATGCAGCTTCTGAAGAGAAAGCAAAACTAGCTGAATTGTTTTCAAAATTGGAACACTTCTTAGCTATGTGCCTATGCACTTCCTTATCAGTTAGGAAATCCACAGACCAATACAGGGTCAAAAACTGCATGCAAGAGGAGGACAGGCTCCCACCTCCTCCACCAAAGGGTCCTGTGTCACTGTCCAAAGTGGCTGCTACTCATTGTCAAAGAGTTTTATAAAACATAGTGGCCAGGGAGAAAGTTTTGACATATCTGTATGTTTCCCTGTAGGAAATACTAGGATCTCAACAAACCCAATCAGAATATTAATGTGCACATTTCCTTTCAACTCAAAATTTTGGAAGACCTAAAATAAACTGTTGGGAACAATGGGCTCCAAAGTCCACTTACAATTGGTCTATTACAAGCTGTATTACAGACAGTGTACATGTAGACCTGAGAAGAGTGCTTCTGGTTTTATCATAACATGAAAAAGCAATAAGCACTTGGTAGAAACTGTACTTCAAATTTTGAATTATTGTCTTTTCCAAAGCTTGCAATAAATAACCATTCTGGTTTTTAAAGAAAGAAAATGTCATACAGACTTATCTGTTGGTTCTTTTTGAACTGCATCATTTGGCTAAAACATGTTTGTTGCCTGCTCAATTTTTACATTTTGGGGCTTAAATGCGCTCCTTGGTTATGGAACAAGTTGAGAAGAACTGTACAGAAGATAATCCTGAAATTACGCTGCATACGCTCTCTGATACGAGTAACTTTGCACATACACATGCTTGAGCTTGCTCTCCTGCGGCGCTTTATTGGCTGAAATTCTCCACCAAACTGGGGTGACAGTCCCAGATAATGGAGCTCCAACGCACTTTTACTCAAATCTTCCAAGGTCCTACTGAACTATATGCACTCAATTTATGGTTCGCTTACAAGAAGTTGTAAAAAGATAAGTCTCTAAGCCCAAGCCCAAGATATCTTGGTTCTACAGTTATGTTATGAGCATGTGAACTATAGTTGCCAACAAGCTATTAACCAACCAAGTCAGTTCATGCTACTGGGGCATATGTTAAAATGTGCCAAAATACTGAATTGCCTTCTTATAATTTGAATTTGATAGCATAAGCTATTTCCTGCCAAGTCCAAAACAATAAGGAAATATTCTTGGTACAAACCAAGTTAAGAAACAAGTTTTCATATGACTATGACAATTCATTTTTGCTCCTCTCATGGTATATTAAATGTATTCATGCCACCTAGACATACAGGCCTTACAAAATGTAAAACTAGGATTACTTATAGTTGTAACCTTTTTCTTTTAGATTTAGATGTCTACCCTTCTCTTGTGCTCCAGCTACTTAAGGTAAGAAATATACATTAAATCAACATGGGGCCAGGGAGATAGTTCAGTGGAATAAGCGCTTCCCTGGCAAGCG
>NDGN011454022.1:0-15582 GCA_002564285.1 Tympanoctomys barrerae
AGGCTCAGCACAACCAGAGAGGGGAGGAGCTTCGGGCAGAGCCCCATGAGGCTGCAGCTCCCCAGGCCCTCCGGCAGCACACAGATGCCCCAAACCCCCAGCAATGCACTGTGACAATGCATGTGAAACTTGGCAGACTCGCAGCCCAGGGTTTAAACTTGGAGCTGCCCCCTTAGGCCCTATGCCAGTGCTTACACAACTCCAGACCCCCAGAAGGAAGGCAGGTCTTATATGAGACTGTTATGGTTTGTGTCTAGTTGTCCCCCCAAAGCCTCATACAGTCATGGGGTACACTTCCAGAGTTTGTGATTAACTCATGATCCACTGGGGTTATGGGTGTGCGTGCTGCACCCGGCCTGGGGCAGATGGCCTGAATGCACCTTAAGGGAGACAGACTTGCTCTCTGTGGCCACTGTTGCCACTGCTCCTCCCTTCCCCTCTTGCTGTTTTGCTGTGTTCCGCTGCTGTGAACTGCTGCCCTCTGCCATGTGCCACTCTGCCTTGGAGCCAGCTTTGTATGAACTGAAACCTCCACAAACTGTAAGCTAAATAAACCTTTCCTTCCTAATTTCTGGGTGTCAGGTATTTGTCCCAGCAGTGAGAGAAAAGTAACAGAGACAGGTACAAATAATATTCTTTTGTAAAACTGGACTAGTCACAGTGGGCCAGGCTGATCAGTTTGGGGACAGGCAGGATCTTCCCGAGACCCCAGATCTCAGAGGCCAGGCCAGGCCACGCTGCACGCTGGCCTTCCTAAGGACAGTGGTCTCAGGCCCACCAGCTTCACATTTTTCTGCTCACTGGCAAACATACCGCACCCACCTCTGTCTCCGAAGCTGCTTCCAGAGGAGCCAGCCTAGGGGAGCAAGTTTAATCCACAGCAGCCACAGAGGAGGGCCGCACTTGTGGCTTAGGAGCCAGCAGACCACGATTCTGTTCCCCATCCCTGTGGCCACAGTGCAGGAGATAGTCAAGGTTAAGTCTTTCCAACAGACCCACGAGCCCACCCGACCTTCCGGACCATGGGGCTGGATTAGGCCAGACCGGGATCCCATCCAGAGTCTACCAGAGCCTGAATTAAGCTGTGGCAACACATACCCTGTGCTGATTAAGGACGAGCCTGTCCACACAGATGGCTGGGATCCAATTGTGCTTCCTACTCTGCCCTTTGGACTCCTGAATTTTGATTAGCTCCAATTCTGCCTAGCAGGTGCTCCGTCTGGGCTGGAAATATTCCTCTGAGCCCTGAGCCCTGTGCCCTGTGCTGACTGTGTACCTACTGGAGAAGAAAAAATCAATAACTGGATAAGTTAAGAATAGCACGGCACGGGGCGATGCTAAACTATTGATAGGATGGGGACAAACGAAAGTCTCTAAAGAGCACAAAGGAGCAAGGGGTTGGCAACCTGTTTTCAAGCTTTGTTCTCTAAGGAGGCAGCAACTTGTTTTATCAGCCTTCGGAAGAGGGACGGGGTCCTAGGAGGAGTGACCGATTTGATCACCTACAAGATGCCGGGCTCTCGGGTAAGCGTACTGGTGAGCTCAGCGGTGCCCTCCAAAGAGACATGGTGAAGTCCCAACTCTCCGGACCTACGAATGTGAGCTTTCTTGGGAACAAGGCCTTCGCCAGCGTAATCAAGTCCAGATGAGGAGGTACAGGGTTAGGGTGGCCTTCTTGTTTTAAAGAGCGGACAATGAGGAGAGGATGGTCCTGCAGCTGAAGACGCAGAGCTTCTGGAGCCAAGAAGTGGGAAGAGACAGGGAAGGACAACGGGCCGTTGGCCACAGTGCACTTCAGGCTTCCGGCCTCCGGAACTGGGAGAGAGCGGATTTCTGTGTGCTACGGAGCCCAGTGACTCGTCATGGCAGCCGGAGTCGCTGACACAGTGCACGGCCAGCTTCAGCTCACACTCTTCCACAGCCCCATCGCACCCTGACAAATCAAGGTGCAGAGATGAATAATGAACGTCCTCAGCTAAGAAATGCAAGACAGCACCGCGCTGGACTCTGGCGTCTGCAGTCTCCCTGCCAGACCACGCCACCTTCTGTCCAGCAGGCCGTGCACTTTCTAAATCATCTTTAGTCCCAACTTTCGCCTCCACTGCAGAAAACATGGCCCTCATGTCACTGATGAGAACAAAAGCAAAGACCGGAACAGAATGACAGGGGCAAAAGGCGACAAGAGCTCCCTGACACACTTGCCCCCACCTCCGCCTCTTAATCTGTCTCTGGAGATCTGACTGCCTTTGGCCACGTGTGTGGGCAAGAGGATCTGAAAAGCAGGCTGCAGTGGGCCATCCACGGAGCAGACCTAGCTTAGCTGCCAGCACAACTACAGCAATGCTGCTTGTATCTAGAAAGACGTCAGGCCAGCTCTGGGGGTCCCAGCAGCCTCTATATGCATCTGCAGTTCTTTCTGACCCCAAGCGACAGGCTGATGTGGGTAGAGCCAGCCTCCTTGGAGTAAGCCCGTTCCGGCCTCCCATCTGCAGTCATCCATGGTGCTGTACTGCATGAGGCCCTGATTCCTACATGTCCACAACACCTTGGCACTTCCACTTCCCCCACGAAGATGCCACAGAAGAATAAAATCTCATGATGCAGCTTTCTCCAAAGAAGCTCCACGCAGCTACTAATTAACACCATTGTCCTCGGTCCTCGCTCACCATCAATACCATCATTGTCACCATCATCTCCTTCCTCACCACCATCACCAGCATCACCACGATCACCATCATTCTCACCATCACCACTGTCCCCCCAAAGCCTCAGTGCTCACAGGTAGGGCTTCGGGGAGATGGTTGGATCCAGCGTGTGTGACTGTGGATTGAAGGGGTGTGATAACTAAATTATCGCAGGAGGAGGGATCCGTGAGTAGGCATAAGTAATATGCCTACTAAGCCTAGGTAACGTGCCTTACTATAACACGGTGGTACTCCCTCTGAATATGCATGCTTGGCTTAGCATAGACCTGGGTGTGGGGAACAAAAAGGCCCACTCTGAGCGTGGGTGGTGCTGACCCCTCGGCTTGTAGCTTGAATGGAATAAAAGGGAAAGGGAAGCTCACGGCTCCCTGCTTCTACACCCTGGACCCCTGCACCACGCTACCCTGCCCTGCAGCCAGCCAACCACGGAACAAAGCCTCTGCAAACCAGGAGTTAAAATAAACTCTTCCTTCTTTGACTTGTGAGTGTAATCGAGGTATTTTGTCCCAGCAATGAAAAAGTAACTGTGACAACCACCATTCTCCCCACCATCACAGCTACCTCGCCACTGTCATCGCCACCATCAGTGCTATCTCCCCACTGCCCTCCCGCAGCTCACGTGCAGTGATTAGACACCAAGCCCCAGCTGGGTTCCATGTTTCACATATTTTAATCCCTACAACGGCGCTGTGAAGTGGGTCCTATTTTAATTCTGATATTAGAAATTATGGTAAAGTACAAATAAGTAAATGGCCCAAGTCCCAGAGGCATTAGGTGGTGGACCCAAGACTCACACCTAGGAGTTCAGGGACTTTCATAACCACAGCTGGCACACTAGGGTCAGGCTCCAGCTTGGCCTCTTCTGGGACCCCTGCGTCTGGTTGCCAGGGCGTGCCTTACTATGACATGCAGGTTCCCCCTCTGAATCTGCAGTCTGCCTTTCTGGGAATGGGTCAGACAGCAGGGGAGGATTTCTAATTCATGTATTTAGTCAGAAACCATTATCTCTTAAAACAATCTCTAAGCATCAGAACTTCTATTTAATTTCTTTTCAAGTCAACTTTTATTCCCTTTTTATCTTGTAAACATTTTAAACCTAGAATTCTCTGTCCATTTCACATGTACAGAAACAGGACTTTGCTATAGTTCAATAGACATGAAACTCTACTTCAGTGACTATGTCGCAGCAGGTTACCAGGTTTGATCCAGAGGTCATATGTTTAACATTTGCTGGGACAAATCTTTACATATTACTTTTCACCCTCAAAAATCCCCCATCGAGTTTCATAAATAAGTATCTTCAGGTGAAACTCAATGTGATCACATTGCCCCCAAAGCCACATTAGAATTATTATTAGAATTACACCCTAAAGAAATGTGACAGGGTTAGGGAGATAGCTCAGCAGTCTAAGCGTCTGCCTAGAAAGCACACGGGCCCAGGTTTAATCCCAGGTACCACATGCTGTGCCGGCACCGCGTTGAACTGGCTACCGAAACTAGGCATGGTGATGCACACCTGTAATCCCAGCCCTGGGGAGGCTGAGACAGGAGGAGTCCAACCTGCACAGCGAGACCCTGTACTGAATAAGTAAACAATTTTAAACGATTTTAAAAAGAAAGAAGCACGACAATGAGTCTAAATGCCTCTCTGGATGAGGCCTGAGATGCTAGCGGCAGAGTAGATGACCTGCTCCCTGGCCAGCACCAGCCCCTTCACAGGAGCACCTGACGAACACCTGGCCTGAGGCGGGGTCTCAGCCATCAGAGACCTGCACAGTGTCCGGCATGGTGTGACATCTTTGCCTCTCAGACACTCCTCATCCAGGAGGCAGAGAGGGACAGATGACTTCTTGAAAGGAAATGGACAGAAGCTTCTGGAGACCCCTTTTCCGGACTAACAGCAGTCAGTTTCAGCTTCAGAAAAGAAACAAGAAGCAAAGGAAATGACGATGTCACTTTCACGTGCTACGCAGTGAGCGACTTCATGTGTTTTTCAATGAGAGATGGAAATTTTAGGGGAGCTGCAAGCCACATTGGGGGCCCCTCCACACTACCTTTTGTCTCACATCTGGTCAACATTGATGAGTTCAGTCAAGGGAGTTTATTAGGTGAATGTCACCTACAGGGCAAGTCACTGCAGGGGACACAGGACAAATCACACTTGGCCTCTGCTATCAGGAACTCAGACCAGGACAAACAGCTGCAAGCTGTGCTGCTGACAGCCCGGCTGGACGGTTTCTTGACCAGGTCATCTCTCTGTGAAGGGCTTGGCAGGCCACTCAGAGGCAGTGTACCCCATGCTTGATGTGGGCTGAGTCTGTCTCACCACCTTGCAGCCCCGCAGAAAGGAGTTAAATAGCCTGAGTGGTGTGCCACTGTCCTGCCAACTCAGCTGGGAAGGGCTCTCGGATGCTGGCAGCTGGCCTATTCCACACTACACCCCAACACACTTCCCTCTGTGTGCTCTCACTGGAGTCAGCTGGAGCCCCGAGCACGACCCCAAGAGAACCTGTGAGTCCTCCCAGAGGTCACCAGCCTGGGGGAGCTCTTGGGGAGCTAAGATCCTGAGACCTTGGGCAAATGACTGGTACTTGGTCTGTATGCCTTGGCTTGAAAGACTTGGCACCCTGCAGATGCACAGACTGGAATCCAGAGAAAGTGTTACTGAGGGGCGTGCCCAGGAGGGTGAGGGGCAGACTAAGGAGGGTCATGCCCTCCTCCATGCAGGCAGCGCCATCCAGCCAGCTGGGTCCCACACAGAGCAAAACGAGACTCAGAGGGCAATGCAGGGCCCCCAGCCCCACACCCCTGCAGGATCGTGTGAGCCAATCTCTCTAATGGACCCACGCTATGCAATCTACACACACCGCCTACAGGCCCCGTCTCTCTGGAGAACCTGAAGGAAGACGCGCCAGTGAACGAGGCTCAGCGAGTGCAGGGTGAGAGTGAGAGTGGGAAAGCGCCGAGTAACAGCACATTGGTAAGCATCGCTGCACAGGCCAACCATGACTGGCCAGTGCAGGGAGGCCGGCCAGGCAGGGTGCTGGGCTCTGGGCCCATCTGGGAAGGCGAAGCGTAAGCCCAGCCAGAACTAACTGCAAACACTGGGGACAGGAAGGCGAAGGATAAGCAGCAGTGCAGATCACCAGGTGGCATCTCGGCCTGTCCAGGCAGTGGCCAACTGCCTCCCAGAGATGGTCATCCAGGAAAGCCAGCCAGCCAGCCCAGGACCACGTGGAACTCAACACTGCAGGCATCCCCCAGTGCCTCTCCCGGGCTCCAAGGACAAACCAGAGACCCAGACACCCCAAGCCAATGACATGGCCTCACCAGGTAGGCAGGGGGCTCAGGCATGCGTTGTCACTTACTGTTATCTTTTCAGCCACTGTTATGGTCAAGAGGGTTTGCAGCTGTGTTCTGTTCTACAAAAGAAAGAAGAGGGTGTTGTGCTGACTGCTGCTGCAGTCTTGCAGATGTGGCGGCACCTGGTGTTAGTTCCAAGCCACAGTGCCTGGGGCTGCACTTGCCCTGACTGGCAGGCCAGGAGAGCCCAACGGGGACCCAGGTGCCTTTGGGACAGAAGCCTACCGCGGGAAGGTCGGGCTTTCTCTACCGGGGGCTCATGGAAACTGAACACTAGTTTCCCAACCCCAGTACCTGTGGGCCTAGTCCCAGTGCCTTTAGTGTCCTGCTGCTGGGAACACACAGAACCCGGGAAAATAAAGGTGATGGCACCATGCGCAGTGGTGCCTGGCAGTGCCAAGGCAGTGTGCCTGAGCCTTCTTCCTGGGGGCTGGCAGGACACCGATGCATGACTGCATGGCGGGACTGGCTCGTGGTTAGAGCCACACTTCCTGGGCTGCCCCCCAGCTCCATCACTCCCAGCAGCCTGCCCGTGCGCCGGGGGCTGACCTGCCTGGGCCTCCGTCCACTGAAAACAGAGGCCATCCACACAGGAATGCTCCGCGATCAAACCACGGAATTCGGAGCTGGGAAGTGCCAGGCCGCTCGTGGTGGTAGGGACTGGGCCACACCCAACCCTACCAGCCCACCAGCCCTGCTGGAGACACTGGGTCCCGGGCTGCACCGCAGCTCTGGCTCCAAACCCCGGAGGAGAAAGGAGCTTCAAACATCATTCCATTTTGAATTTCTGGCACTTGTCTTAATTTTTTTTTTTTTTTTGACTGACTCGGTTTCCTGTGCTCTGACGTTGCTGCTGGCACTGGGAGTGGGGGNTTTTTTTTTTTTTTGACTGACTCAGTTTCTTGTGCTCTGACGTTGCTGCTGGCACTGGGAGTGGGGGAGCAGTCACCCCTCCCTCTTACCTCTCTGTGCTGTTCGACTTTGTACCTAATCATGTCCTGATGGCTCTCTCTTTTCTGACAGTTCCACGTGGTGTTCTCGTGTTGGGTCTTTGTCATCTTAGCATCTTTCCTTTCCTCTAATTTTATCTGCAGTTTTCTTCCTGTCGCAGCAGCAAGGCTGCGCGGGCCCCGTGGCAGCCTTGGGCACCAAGAGTGCCCGGGAGGAGCCCCGCTGCATGTCTGACTGACTGCCACACGACCTGGGCAATCACAGCCACACTGGAAGCCACACTTACTATGCCTATGAAAAGGTCTTTCTCCAGAGGCTGAAGCCAGAATAAAATGGCGAGAGGAACAGAGGCACCAGGAGCTCCTGCACACAAGGCCTGCACTGCCCTGACAAGCGCCCTGAGCGAGGGGCCTCCTGGATGCACAGCCCACAGCTCTGCTGCAAGAGCAGGTGCTCAGAAAGAGAGCAACAGAGCAACGGCCAGAACACCGCCAGGGCTCGGCTCTGCTCCCAGGATGCACCCGCCGAAGCCCTGAGCCTCAGCAAACAGACAGTGACTGCTGGGAGACAGGGCCTTTGAAAGGACAATCAAAAACAATGCGGGCGGATTAAGGTGGGATCTACCCAATAGGGCTGGGGTCCTTATAAAAAGAAGAGAACAGACACACACACGACAACTGCGTGTGGACATGGGAGAAGACGTTCCACGCAAGCCAAGGACAGAGGCAGGAGGACCCACCTCCAGCTGGCAGCCGGCAGGGATGCGACACTGCTTTTGTTCTCCAGGAGCCGCCCGCTTTGTGGCACTTTGTTTCCACAGCCCTGACAAACTCAAAGGGATGCTAGTGACAGTTAACTGGTGACGGCTGCAGAGGCAGCGAAGATCTAGAGTGTTTATCCCTACCATCGGCCCGTGTGGGGCACTGAAGGAATGAAAGAGGCACACATCTCTCGTCCTCCTCCCAAAACAACCTCCCACGAGTGACAAGACAGAAACCAATGAAGGCAATACCGGTGACAAGCTCTGAAAAGTGAGCTGGGCAGGAAGGCTCAGGTGCTCCTTAGTGCCGATGGCCCCAGGGTCCAGCGATGCCGTGTAGCTGACCAGGTAGGAGTCGCCCACTGCTCAGAAAGAAGCACATGCGCATCAGAGGGGACAGCCCAGCGCTCCGCCCCCCTTGGCCACGACCCCGGCCCAGCAGAGTTCATTTCACAGGGGATGGAAGATTCTGGGAGCGGTCGGCTAGGGAGAACAGGCTAGTCCAGGGGGCACTGTGGTCACCTAGACCCACCTGCCTTCACTCTAACAGGGTTACAGTTTAGCTCTAATATGCTACTGGGTCTTTATTTCTTGACTCTGGAAACTCCAAAAAGAATAAATAAACTAGATGGCTCAGCAGAATAAGTGCTTTCTTGGCAAGCGCAAGGACCTGAGTTCAGCCCCCAGTCCCACCAAAAATAAATAAATAAATAAATAAGAATAAATAAACACTTGTAGAGAAGAGGTGGAACACAAGCACGGATTGATTCTAAGAACCACTGAGGATCTAAAACTCAACAACTGCATTTTTCTGTTATGTAAGGACAAAAGCTGAGAGGATGCAGATATGATAAATGTGACAATCATGAAAATGATCTTGGCTAACAGTCACAGTCAGACCTTGCAGCACAGTGATTTACTACTCCCAGTACACATACATTAACCCAAATGATCCCCGCATTCTGCTTCAAGGATCGCCTCGGTGCACGGAGGCAGTGCACCGTTCAAAAGACTGCACCGAGCGCGAGAGGCTGACTTGCTTAAAATCGATCCATTAGCACGGAGAAAGCCATCTATCGCTCGTGGTCCCAGCTCTTTTCCTAAGTTACATTAGCTTTAATAAGGAAAAAGCACCCAATGGTAACGGAGTCAGAGCATTGACGAACGGGCTCCGATTGATCATCTGCTTGCACTCATCTCGTTGTTCTGTGGGTGCGGGAGCTGCTGCCCGAAGCTGAAAATCAGCCTGTCGGCCTTTGGCGTGATGGTGAGTCTAGGCACAAGCTTACAGGCAGAGGTGACGGGGCAGTAACAACAAGACAGCAACAATAACAGAGGTAGCAACTCTAGGAGTATTTCACGGCCCAGGGAAGGGACCCAGAGACAGGCAGTGTGGCCACGTGCTGCAGTCTGCCTCCAGGCGTCACCCCAGAGTCTCCTGTGCTCACAGGTGGGGCTTTGGGGGAATGGCTGGCTTGTGGCTGTGTGACACTGGGACTCAGGGTGAGTGACACCTAAATGGGAGTGGAGTGACGCTCGGCATGGGTAAGGGGAAAGAGACAAGAGGAGGTCAGGCTGCTGCTTGCTTCTCCACGGCCTCTGCCCACCATGCCATGGACTGTCGGCCCTGCAATGCCCTCTGCCAGGCAGTCCTGCCTTGGAGCCAAGCAGCTATGGACTGAGACTTCCACAAACTATGAGCCAAAATAAGCCCTTCCTCTTTTAACTTGTCAGTGTTGATTATTTTATCAAAGAAAGAAGAAAAGTGCCCAAGACAAGACATCACGTTAGAACAGAATTCTGCAAGCCCACCTGTGGGAACAGCTTGATGTTCCTCCACATCCACCTTCTGCTTGAAATTCCCCATTATAAAAATTGGATTTTTTTTTTAATCCCATAGAATTCCGTCCCCAAATTGCACGTCCCCTAACGAAGTGATCAGGCTTTTGGACTGCAGATGCTAAGTGGCGGTCTCTTCCTTTGCTACCTGGATAATCAGTGGGTTAACTGATCAGAGCCTTAACCAGGTGAAGAGACACATCTAGAACATACTGCGCCTGTGCCACATTAACCTGCAAATATTTTTATCATTTTCCATCCCTGGTCTAAGCGTGCTCTGCTGTTACCTGGCAGGAATGGCTTTCTGAAAGCCTGCAATCCATCTGGGGTCTTATTTCCAGTTGAGTCTCTGACAGCGAGGCCACTGATGTCATCCAGCAGGAGCAGGTCCGAGAGGTTGGCTGCCGAGGGTGCCTGGGTGTTGTTCACGACCAGATGCACACGCACCGTCTGGGATTCGCTCTGCCCGGACACCTGGGACAGGAGGAGGTGAGAGAAGGGCAGACGTGCTGCCAAGGCCAGCTTCCGAACATGACACACGAGCCCGCCNTCCCCCACTCTGGCAGATGTTCTGAGAATTTACTGGGTCCCTGATTTCCAAGCCCAGGAGGGATCTGACCCGCACACACCAAGCTGTCGCTTGCAGACAGTCTCGAAGAAACTGGGATTCTCAAGTGCAAGGAAATCTTCCCTGCAGAGACTCTCAGAAGAAAAAAGGTCCAGACGCAGCAGTCGTCAGGCCACAAAGACGGTGACACGCAGTGCTCCGAAGAAGAGCAAACAATGGCTTCAGAGACACAGCCCCAGAGCCACACTCTGCGATGCCACCTGAGCTCCAGAGAGAGCCCAGCTGCTCACCGGCTCCTGGCCCACCTCCCCCACGCAGGTTCTTCCCAGCCACAGGACAAGTGGCTGCAGTGTGGGCCCCGTGCAGTGCCCCAGCGGCTGGCTCGCCACCTGGTGGGCCCTGCATCCCTGCCCTGCTGCCTCCTCTCGGCCTTACTCTTACCACCTCTGCACCTGCTTCTCCCAGCTCTGCTGAAAGAGCTGCAGGAGCTGAATGAAGAGAGGAGGCAGGCTATTCTCCAAGACACACAGGTGTAAAAAGCAAGCTCAAGCATCACGTGATCTATGCTGCCTACGAAAAAGAGGAAGGCACGGGCATGTACATACGCATCTGCACACACATGCACACTCATACCAGCACGCAGAAGGCAGACAGTGCCACCAGAAGCAGATACGAGAAACAGGCAACGTTGAGGATATCCAGGAAAATGAGTGGACTAATGTGCGACCCACAGGAAAGTGAGGCTGAGGTCGTGAATAAGCTCAACTGCGCTGTCAAAATCCTGCACATCCCAAGGGCCTGGCTCTCGCCCTGTTCCTCGATGATCTCCAAGGCTCTTGACACATCCAGCCTGGAGAAGCTTTCAGATGCCTATGGCCTTGGCCCACACCAGATATTTGTGGCCAGTAATGTGACCTGTGACAGGTGACAGAGGCCACACTGTCCACGTGACCTCTGGGAGGACAGGAGACCACGTAACTGAAGCCAGTCTGATGGGTGCTACAAGCCAATGTGACTGAACCCTGAGAAAATCCCAGCCACCAAGGCTAGGGAGAAGCTCCCTGCTTGGCGGTCCTGCTTGTCACACGTCACTGCTGGGAGAGCCGAGCACTGTCCATACAGCTCCCTTGGACACAGACACCTGGAGACTCGAGCCTGGTCTGTCCTGGGCTCTGCCACGTGCACCTTACGTCTTTGTTGACTTTACTGTGTACCTTTTGCTGATACACAGAAAAGCTGATACACACAGTTCTAAGGAGCTAACAGACTTGAAACAAAGTTCCAGAACCATCCAGTCCCATGTTGATGTCTATAATCAGGAAGTAAATACATCATACTTTATTCCCTGTTCCCTGTAAATGTTTGCCAACGATACTTTATCTAAAGAAGCCCCTGACCTGAACGCAGCCATAAAACAGATCCGGTCCTGTTATGCCTGGGACCCCCAGAAGCCACATCGTGAAGAAGGCTTAGTTGCTGGCTGACGGAATTTGAGGAACTGAGTGGCTCAGGAGGACGCTGATGTCATCAGGCAGAGGAACCCCTCAGTGAGCTCATAGCTCAATGGACTCACTGGGACATGGGACCTAACTGGAGGACGCCAGACCCGGGAATGCGGGTGGGCTGCCCTTCAAGGGGGTCTCCTGACCCCCCCTCCTCTCTGGCTCTTTCCCTTCCTCTCTGCTTCCTAGCTGCCACAAGGTGGGCAGCCTTCCTCCTCTGAGGCCCTCCACCATAATTCTTCCTTGAGCTGGCACACCATGGACTGACACCTCTGGAACCTTGATTCAAATCAATCTTCTTTCCTTTCAGTTGGGTGTGTTGGGTGCTTCCTCCCAGCAATGAAGTAAATGACTGACACAGACTCCGTACCATTTTTGTCATTGCTTATGGATCTAGACATGGTCAGATAAGCCCATAATTTGCCAGTTCTTAAATGCATGACTCTACTGATGTGTGTGAGGTAAAATCCAATTATCTTCTCAAGAATAAGCCACTTCAAGCAAACTCACCAGCACACATTTCTGAAAAATGACTCCATTCTCAGAGGTCCCTTGAACATCTCTTGAAGTGTCTCTATCCTACAAGAAAATACGGAAATTATTAGAACATGAAAATATTTTATGCACACACATTAAATAAAAGAACAAGAGGACAAACTTTTTAAAAGAGGATAAAGGGATTACCTCCATTAATCCCTTCTTAAGTAATCTTGAAGATTTTTTCAGCAGCATTTAAGGACTGGGAGAATGTGGACGTGGAATTACCATGCGTCGCTCCTGGTTTGGGAGCATGTGGAGGCCGCCTGCACCCCCAGACCCAGCGAGCGAGGGCTGCACCTCAGCAGGGGGCCTGCGGGCAGCGCTGTGAACATCCCGTAAGGGCTAGACGCGTAGATCCTGCAGCACCGTGCCCCTGGCCAGGGCTGACTTAGCACAACCACCACACTGTGGCCAGGGTCACAGACAGCACACAGCGTGGCCTCCCCACGAGTGAGGCTCTCATGAGCATGGAGAGCCCGGTCATGTCTGTCCTCCACCGGCCCAACAATGGCACCCACAAAAAGACACAGTGAAAAGCCCGGCATCACCATCAGCTGCCCTGGGAGCCACGGGCTTCTGTCTCCTCCACGATGTTCAGCCCAGGCTTGCCAGCACCCCAGCCCCAGCACTTGAGCCTGCTGGCATCAGTGCACGGCCTCTAATGGCCGGGCCCCTCCTCCTCGCGGCAGCTGCTGGCGGCACTCCCCACTGGGGTGGCCACGCCTCCTGCTCTCTGCCTAGCCCGCCTGCCCCTGCAATGGGTGAGCTGCGGCCTGCACCCCACACCATCATGGCTGCAGGTGACATTATCATCAGGGCAACGGTGACAGCATCTTCCAAGTGCCCGGCATTCTGCCCATCCCTCCGCATGCAGGAATTCTAGTTCTCCCATTTTACAGGTGAGGAAACTAAGTCTCAGACAACTTCACACATGGCAGAGCAGACACAGCCACAGAGAAAGTTATGTAAAGACGGAGGCAGAGGGGCTGGGGAGATGGTTCAGTACAATAAGTGCTTGCCTGGCAAGCACAAGGGCCTGAGTTCAATCCCCAGTTCCTAAAAAAAAAAAAAAAAAAAAAAAAGATGGAGGCAGAGAGAGGAGCCAAGGTGACCTGAGGTCCCCAGGAGCTGGAGGAGGTAGGAAGGGTTCCCCCCCAGAGCCTTCAGGGATCACAGCCTTGTCCACACTCCAATTTCAGACATTTGGCCTCCAGCGCAGTAAAAACGCGTTTCTACTGAATTAAGCCACCGAGTTTGAGTTACTTTGCCATGGCTGAACTCAAGGAGCTCTCAATGCCATCATAAGACACTACATCTTCCACTGAAAGACTGTGCTCTGAGGAACCAAGACATAAAACAGAACCTGAAATGACAACAGGGGGAGAGCTGCACCTCAGAGCAGAGGCCTCGGGGCTCGGTTCTGCCCTGGGATACGTTTCTTAATCTCTCTACTCCTCAGTTTCTTGTATGCAAAATGGGAATACAAGTACACATCACACACATACGATGCTAGGGCTTATAGAAAACCCAGGCTAGGCACCCACAGCTGTTATACACGGCATCCTCCCTCAGCATCTGGGCATGACTCGTGCACAACTGCAGCGAAATGCGTTCTCACTGGCTGCCTCAGGCCTGATGCCTCTCTCTGATCACTCTGCACCACACAGCAGGACAAGCACCCGGGAAGGCATGAGGGCTTGCTCTCGGGTGATGCACACAGTGAGAGAAGAAGCTGGCCTTTTTGAGGAACACAAGCCTTTTCTATGCAGGATGAGCTCAAGACTGGTTTCTTCCCAAATGTATTATCTGCACAGAAGCCCAGATCTGTTCCTTACCTGGGGCTGCGTCATAGGAGACTCTCTTTTAAAGAAGCTCTTCCTGGGCCATGGAGGTATGAAAGCAAAGAAGGAATGAGCGATTGGCCCAGGGGAGACTGCCAGAGTAGGGTCTGGGGACTCAATATTCTCCCTGGATTTCATTCCATGCGGTGCCTCTGCTGCAAAACAGCAAAGCACGCGTGTTAGTGAACGCACACAGGTGGCGGGTCCCGACGGCTCGGCTCCAGAGATAGAGGCCACGGTACATGGAAGACATCTGAGAATCGTGCTGAGTGAGGGTGTAATGGATGGGTGGGCAGCTGATGGACAGGCAGACAGTGGATAGAAGAATGAACAGCAGACTGCAGAGCTGAGGGCTTAGAAGGTGTGTTTCTGAAAGCACAGTTTCCTCACCTGGCTGTGAGCTACTACAGACATTCTTTGGCCCCAGCCATGAATCGGAACCCAATCAGAAAAGCCCCATGGATGTCACTTTACACACACAGGTTCGCACAGCCCTGGAGTCCCACCCTGGCTCTGCCCCTCAACAGCAGAGTCCTGGAAATCATTTCACTTCTCCGTGCCCCAGTTTCCTTGGCTGCGGGGGAGGATATGGCTTGGATGTGATGCATGCACCGGAGAGCCTGGTCTCGGTGAGGCAGCACTAAGAGGCGGGCAAGGTCTGTAAGAAGCGAGGCGAGTGGTAAAGGCGCTCAGCGGGGATTCACGCGGGTCCTGTGGGATGGATCAGGCCTCCGGGGGCAGATCTGCTCCCCTAAGAGCAGGTGGTTACACAAGAGGGAGCGCAGCCTCTCCCTGACATCCTGCGCTCTGTCCTGCTGAGAGCTCCTGCCAGGCAAGTATACCTCCATGTTTTGCAGCCGAGAAGCCCTTATCAGAGTCCCAGCTGACGTCTCACCTTAGACTTCTGGCTTTCAGGAGTGTAAGCTAAATAAGCTTCTGTGCGTTACAGAGTGAACAGCTTCCGTTGTTTTGTCAGAGTGGTGCAGAACGGATGCAGACGTTAATTCTGAAGTGGACAAAGGACGTCTGACCTCAGTGGTTACTTCTTGACCTCAGCCTAGGGCATTGCGAGCTCTGATAGCCCTCACAGGGGGACCAGAGCACAGCCAGACACAAACACCTGCGGGGCTGCCCACATGAAGTGAGCTCCATGAAAGAAATCTAGAATCTCCTCTGCATTAACATTTTTGAAAATGCCTGAGAGTTACATGTAATGCACAGCAATGCCACCAACATGACCCGGCCTGGGTGCCAGGAGCCCTCCTGAGTGGACGCTGCTTGGTTGTTGGCCAGCTATGGGACTCTGGGCACGTCACACCCATTCTCTCAGTATCAGTTCCTCTCAGAAGAGCAGGGCTGTCCTCAAAGCCAATTAACCACCACATTGTACTTATCTCCTAAGTGAAAATACTTAGAACTAGCAAATGCTTCAGGGTAGGAAACACAACAGTCCTCATTATATTTCCAATACTTGGTCCTCAACTCCTAGGCTCAGCCTCCTGCCTCCTGCCTC
>NDGN011454027.1:0-16629 GCA_002564285.1 Tympanoctomys barrerae
TGCAATGCATTAATTATTGTAACTGTCCTACTAACCTGTTTTGAAACTGTCTCATTGCTTTTTATTTCTCAATAAAATTAATTTGAAACATCTTTTTTAAAAAAGAAAGGATAAAAAAAAACCATAATAAATATTGGAGAAGTATGTGTAGGTGAATGAAATAAGCTGTCTTTGTTTGACAAAAGGATGGAGAAATGGTAGCATTCACATGTGTAAAAACATGCTGCAGTCATGGTGTGACCCTTTTCCCATATCAAGAGGGCCCCACCTGAACCTCAACTTTCTGAATTTTCACTGTTGCCTTCATTTATTCATCCTCACATTCCCCACTCATCAGGAGTTTCTTAAGAACTGTGCTAGCCTTTGCAAAATAGTGTATCTTCTGCGTAGCAGTGTGAATAATATGCTGTGTTTTATTTTCATTGTAATTGTTCAATTGTGTTCTTACAGTCTGGTAAAATTTTGTTCCATTTAATTTTTTATGATTAGATATTAAATTAATTTAAAATTTAAGAAATAAAAAATAATCTCTTACTTTAAAAACAACAAGAACAAAGAAACATAATCATTGAGGGGGCCAAAGAGATGGCTCAGGAGAGTAAGTGCTTGCCTGGAAAGCACAAGAGTCTGAGTTCAATCCACAGTTTCAAAAAAAGAAAAAAAGCAAGCAAACAAGCAAGCAAGCAAGCAAGCAAGAAAGAAAGACAATCATTGAAATAGACAGAAATCCATTTGACAAAATCCCTTCTCTGTCATGATAAAAAAGTGGTATGAAAATAAAAAGAGGGGTGAACTACCAATAAAAAAAGGAAGATATTTGCAACAAACCCTCAGGTAGCTTTATGCCCAGTGGAAAACATACAAATGCTTTCCATCTACAAACCAATAATATGAGAAAGATGTCCAATCTCAGTATTTCTAGTCAACATTATTTTGGGGTTTCTATATGATACTAAGGCAAGCAGAAGTAAAAGGCATACATATTGAACAGAAATAAAAAATTTTTCACTTTTAAAAAATATTTTGAAAACTTTTATTTATTTATTTGGTACAAGGTCTCGCTACATAGCTCAGACTCATCATGATCCTTCTGTCTCAGCCTGCCCAGCATTGTCTGGTTTTGGTGGCTGGCATAGTGCAATTGGGTTTCTGGGGCCAGCACAGCAGGTGGTACTGGGGATCAAACTTGGGCCCTTGCACTTGCCAGGTAGGCACGTAGGCCACCGAGCTATCTCCCCAGCTCAAGCTTTTTTCTCATAGTAAGGTCTACAAAACTATTTTTCTTACATTATATGACAGTTTATAATTAAAAATCTAGTAAAATTTTAAGGGGCCAGGGAGATAGCTCAGTAGAATAAGCTCTTGCCTGGCAAGCACAGGTTCTGATTTCAATCCCTGGTACCACCCAAGTTAAAAAAAAAATTCTAGTAAAATTTTCAACAAAGCTAACAGAATTTCTATGTAAATTTAACAAGGTTGGAGAATACACAATTAATATGCATAAATAAATTATGTTTGTATAAATAAATAATTAAAGTAAAAAATTAAGGATACACTTTCACTGATAGTAACATAAAGTTATTTGGAAGTAATTTCAACAAAGGAAATGAAAAAATGACAAAAATATTATGAATCATTTCTGGGATATGAAACCTCTAAGTAGATAAATAGCTCATAGTCATGATTTTAAAGACTCAATATTGTTAAGTTGATAATTTTCCTCAAATTGACTCTAAAGTTTCAGTGTAATTCCAATGTAAACACTGGCAGTGTTTGTTGGAGGAAGACAAGCTGATCCTGAAATTTATGGTAAGAACCTTGCATAAGAAAGACAGTTTTGGGAAGGAGGTCTAGAGTTTGAAGGCTCATAGAACCTACTTTCAACACTTGTTAGACACTTTCATTAATACAAACTGTGTGTATAGGTATAAGAACAGATGTCTGAATTGATGGAACAAAATGGAGCCTAGAACAGATCCATTCACCTATGGATAACTGATTGCTTAAAAATGTATCTAATTTTTAATAAGAAATTAATACTGTAGTCTTTTCTATTAATAGCATGGGACAAATGTGCATCTATGTATAAGAAAGCCTAGCATGTTGAACCATACCTCGTACTATACAGACAATCAAAACGGAAACTATGAAGAATTATAGAGAAATGATTGCTACTGTTAAAATTACGTATTTTCAATTACCTTTATATGTTTCTTTAAAACTATGATAATAGATTGATCCTTAGAACTGTACAATGCTAAATGTATGTTAAATATTATTTTTTGAAAAATATATGAGTTAAGTAAGTCTTAAATTACTGTCATTGGAACATGAGTGTACTAGATGCCTCTTTGGATGGTTGATAATCTTTCTATATTGGTGGAGACCAGCTATCTTCGTGTTTCCCAAACTTCTCCAGAAGCTTATATCTGAGAAGCTGCTTACATATCTGAAATAAATAACTTTTTCTTTCAAAAAATAAATAAAATGAAACAAGATTATATATTTTCTTGCATTGGATTAACTGGCAAAAAAGAAATCTAAATGTAATATGAAGATAAATATAAATAAATATTGGATAAGTGCTTATTAATAGAACTCATGTAAAGCTCTAGATGATCACAAATCAATTTCTATTTTCTCTTTTTCTTATATTCCTACTCTCGATTTCCACTGCGAGGTTTGCTGTTGTTACATAGGGAGGCCAAGGACCCTTGTAAAGTCACTTGGTTGTTGTTACAGATAATGACATAGGCCCTGGCACTGGATCCTCGGGGTTCTATCAGTGAGCTAATGAAGCTACTATGATTAATATGAGTTGAAGTTATATACTCTTTTCTGATCAAGTGGGAAGAATCTATGTGCTCTATTGTACAGTAATATAAGTGATGCATCAATCCCTATACATCAGGCAGATTTAATATTTACTTAAATTTCATTTTTCTGACCACAAGATAACTTAAGCTTTGACCATACAACTGTCACAATGATTGGATTATTATGTTCAAATTTAAGATATCACTTAGTAAATGAAGCTTAAATTTTATCTTGTTTAAATATTTTATGTCCCACAATGAGTTATAAGCCCTTAATCATTTTTTTCCTCATTTGAATTGACTTTAGGATGGCATGCCCTAATCATTCTTAAAATATGCTGAGAAATATTTTATTCTGTAGAAAACCTACTTTGGCTCTGCCTGGATTCACAGTTACAATAATGATTTATTGCACATCTATTATATGCCAAGCATTAAAGTTACAAAGATGTACCAAACAATGCCTGCTTCTAAAGGTATCAGGCCTCAATATGAAGTCATATAAATAAATACATAAAATGAAATAAAATATACTTCATTAAGATGTTTCTTAAATGCAGTATAATCATTGGTCACTTTTATTGGTGGGAAAATTAGATCATAAAAATTTAATAGACATAGTGAGTGGATGGGAAAGTAAAGGAAGGAGATTCTGTATAGAGTGAGCAATTGATCAATTCATGAAAATATAAAAGAGTGAATTACTTTTAATAGAATTCATGTGGTATATTATAATTTGTAACATTTTTAATAAACATGATTAGGAACAACACATTCAGATAAGTAAGGATAGATTAGGAAGATCCTTTGAACACAATTATTATAAAGATAACCTATGTAAGTATTAAAATTTTCAATTCTCATTACCTGCCTATATGTTGTGTAAGGAATAAAGCATAAAAAGGAGTTATAAATAAAAAGTGTAAGGAACATTAATAGCATTTGCATCAAGATGTTATTCCTGATCCAATGTAACATAATTTCATAATTGTGATTTTCATTTTTCAGACATAAACAGATGGCTGTGGATTTGTCTAAATGCTTATGTTTTTGCCTTCATTTTGGCTCTATGATTCACTTATAGTTAAACTATGAACTACTTTCCAGTACTTACATTGTGATTTTCTTCAAACTCTAGAGTCAATTTAAGGAAAGTTACCAATAAAACAATTTTTATTTGCTTTGCCAGTCACCCACTCACTAGGGTTTGATCCTGGTAAGATTCTTTTGCTCCCCAGTTTATCTACATTAGATAAATACTGGAGTATAGCTGATAATTTTCAAAGTGAAATAATCAAAACTAAAAATTTCTCTCAACTATTTTCTGATAAGATAAATCATAAGTTTAAATACACAGCTTCTATTTTCTTAAATAATACAAAACAACTTCTTGCATTCAGTGACCCTGATAACATACTACGAACTACAGTTCAAAAAAGTCCACCCACACTATAATTTTCAGATGTGTGATATTGTTTTGCTCCACTGACCAAAATGCCTCACTGACCTCTAATTTTATTCAGTGGGAAAAACAGAAAAATTCTCCAAGGTCCTTCATGATCTAGGTTTTAGTTAACACTCTGATTTCTAAACCTTATAAATAATTTTACTTTAGTTTATTAGTATGTTTGTGTGTGCATAATGTTTACATTCCTTATGAGAAGTTGGTGCATTACCTGACACATCTTAATTCCTCCTTACATTCCCATTCTCTTCCCTCCTTCCTGCCCCCCACTCATCCCTTCACTCCCTCTTTGCTTTGGTTCGTGTGTACAACACATAATTTTTACACCCCTTGGATAAAGTTGGTGCATGTATATAACCCACCCCAATTCCTTTTTATAAGCTTGTGTCCCTTCTCTTCCTCTCACCATAGCCTCATAGCTGTTCTTGGGTGCAGGAAACATTCTTCTCCCTTTGTCATTTTAAGTTTTACTTCATGCTTTGACAGAAAGCTTTTTCTAAATAATCCAGTGGTTTGCTTACTTTGTCACCCCTTCAGGTCTCTGTTGCTGTGTTTCCTTATTATAAGAACTTCCCTGCTCACATTATATAATATAGCATACATTCACAAATTAAACTTTCACAATGTAACAATACCATGACCTAGTCAAGCCTCTATCTATAGATTAGAAGGCTGCTTTAACTCTTTTGGCTATCAGTAAAAAGTCACTCTATTAAATTATCTTATTCCTTTAAAAAATAAAGACAAGGTACAAAATGTTGTAACCGAGTGGGTGAAATGCAATGCCTTAAGTAGCATCAGTACAGAACTCTCTCTGTTTCCACCCCATCCTGGAATGTGAACCTATTCAGCACCCACACCATGCAAAGCAATGTGTTGGATGATGAATCCCTTCTGCAAAGAAGAAATTAATCATGTCTTGCAGAGTTTACATTCAGTTTGGGGAGCTAAGATCTTTCACACATTTCAAAAAAAATAACATTAGCCTAATTAGCAGAATGAGAAGATGCACAGAACATGTATGTGTCTTTTTATACCTGGGTGTGGAATTGCATAGGTGTATATTTAATGAAGTGCTTGCTGACTCTCTGATACTTCCTTATTAGTTCATCTTTTTACTACACTCTTCTTTCAAAAACAAAAAGAATGATTTTACATTCCTGAAAAATCTTGCCATCTCATTTTGTATCATTTCAGTTATTTAAAAAATAAACATACATTTCCATCAGCTGTTGATTTAATAAATATCTTCTACATAGACATTTATGTAGCTGCTGTATGATTTATACCAAACTCCTTATACTACGTGAAACATAATTATGTATTTCTGCTCAGAGTATTTTGTTTGCTCTATATTTTTTGAATAAGAGGTATAGTTTGTGTATTTACTTCAGATATTTTTAAAGTGTAATTTTTATGTATTTGAGCCATTAATGACAGTAAATTCCACACAATCTAGCTTTATAAATTCTGTCTTATGCAGCTCTTTCCTTCCAGAAGGGAAGGTGAAAAAAACAAAAATTTGTTTTAGTCTGTGGTTTGTGAGTTAGGAAATGAAGGTTTTGTTGACATAGGAAAGGAAGGGAAGCCCCAAGCCAAGGTCTCCCTGAGGGAAATATCTTGTTGCTTCCTGGGGTCTGGCTTGTCACAGCAGCCAAGTTGTTAACACAAGTGCTGCTGTTCTATCTGTTGGCTACACGAGTGTGGGGGTGGGGCTGGAGATGCTTGGAAAGCAATCCGGAGCAGAGGGTGGGGTCTGAGTTTCTCTCTAAGTGTTAATGCAGCTAAATACTCTCCAGAGTCATTCATACCTCATTATCCTCTAGTTGAAGAACTTGTCAAACGAGTGAAGCTGTGGTCTACCGACCACCCTAGTCTCCAAGAAGCAACCAGAGAAGAGCAAAGAGGTTGACGGGCAACTGTGGACATAAAAAGAATCAGTACCCAGGCAGCCTCAAGTGGCCTTAGGTTTATCAGTAAAACTATTACATTAGCCAAACCAAGGAAGCAAAACCAATTCTGTCTCTCATTCTCGCCGTCTCTCTCTGTCTCCATATATATAGTTATAATTATATTACATATAATAGTTTGAACCAGTAACTGCACTAGCAGAAATTACCCTTGCCTGTGGGAATTCTTCCTTTTGTATTATCTCAGAAAATGAGGGATGGAATAAGAGAAATAGCACCTATTTTCAGGAATCTGTCTGGCATGAACTTCCTAGAAAATAGCATGGGGGGAAAAGTAAACTAAAATTGAAAGTATTTGACTTGAAGAGCAAGATTTGACATGTGGCACAAAAGTGCTTTTCTTATCTGTATTATATTACATGCAAACAAAACAGGGCTAAACTCTGTACATTAATAAAGCGAACTGATCATCCCACTCATGATGCCTGTTAGTATCCCCTTGTTGAAAGGTACTGGAGTACCCAGAGGTACCTTCCATGCTCTTGTTTTTCTATTCAAAAACCTGGACATGGAAAGCTTAAAACTTAGTCGTGCATTTATTAAAGGTATTGAAAGGACAAGTGCTCTGAAAATAAATGCTCTGCAGAGTGACAGTGGCCAGTTGCAGGAGGAAAAGCAGTACTCAGGCACACAGCAGGGCAGGCCCATGAAGAAGTTTCCTGTCTTTTAGATCCTCATTCTAATATCAAAGCGAGGCATCCCATCAACAACGTGCTGAAACTAGTGTCAGAAATACTGAAGACAGCATTCTCCCATTGACACCAGGTGCAGGGTTCAGAAGCGGATTCATGTACTTGTTACCAGTCTTGTAATTGGCAGATTATTCTCAATTGCCAATCTGTTCTTCCAAAGCCATAATATCCTGCCTCACCCTGCCACTTGTTTGTTTGTTGTTGCTGTTTTTTTTTTTATAGCAATATGCTTATGCACTGTAATTTGTTAGGAAACAAAGGACTTGCTGACATATTTGCCTTCAAAAACAAGTACATTTAATAACGCCAAGTTTACATAATAGTTATTTAGGTCATGAAAGTATTTTTTTTTTTGCCTTAGCAGAGTGATTAACACATTTCAACTATCACTCAACTTACAGATGTCTGATTTGCACATATTTCAAGGATATGCTAGTTACACAAAGTAAGGCAAAATTGCAGATATATTTTCCAAATGTGAGTAAATCTAATTTTGATTAGTTGAATCAGAGATTAAATTTCCTTGGAGAGCTGGTTATTTGAAAGGGCCCCAAGGTGAATTCTTTTGGTTAAGCATAAACTCTTTCTGAAGGGTGAAAATTTTGTGAGAAACTTGATGATAACTTCTGCTAGCCAGAAAGAGCTGCTTGTCAAATTTCTTATGCATGCAACCTAGTTAAAGTATAGCAAAGGCTCAGGAGGGTAAAGAAAGAGCAGGCATGGGCAGACCTTCAGACAAATCTGTATGGATTCCTGACCTTGACTGGGACAGATGCACTGCTTCCAAACGCAAAATCCACAGTTGTACCTCTGTTTACAAACATAATTTGTTTTTCAACAAGTTTGGCATAGTATCTGTGCTTGTTTTGGGAAGATGGCTGAAATCTTATTTGTCACTCAGTGTAGAGTTTGTAAATAGAAACAGAATTCTGCCAAATGCCTTAGGTGAACCGAATTGTGTGCCAACAGAAACACTTTTGAACCAGTGTATTGTTGGGTTTTTTATTCTGATATTCATTTTCCTTTCTGTGCATACCAACTGCATTTTAGAAATTGAAAATACTATATTTATTGACTAAATATGGAAAAAAACTTAACACATGAAGGTAGAATTAATGATCCTTCAAAAGTTAAGGACCAATGAGGACACAGAAAGGAGTGTGTAGACCAAGAAAGCAAGAACAAAAGAAAGGCAACCTCCAGGAAAGACCAACCCTGAATGCATGGCAAAAGAAAAGCAGATTGATAAGAGGCAGCCTATGCAGAAAAGTAAGCACGTGGTATTATAGGCCAACATACAGAAAACCTTACAAGGAGAGACTATCAACTATTATTTAATTGTCATGGAGAAGTCAAGTTGCACAAAGTCCAATAATGGGATTGCTACAAACACTTGACAGACTAGTTTCAGTGTGACAGGAAAGCTAGATGTGGAGAGTTGGCACATGTCTTTCAACTATAAGTATACCAGAGAATGTTGATAGCCAACCAGTTGAAGACTAGATTTCCTTAGAAATCCTGAAGACAAATAGGATTCTGTTTAAGAAAAGGGTAGTGTGATCGAGATGCCTAATATGTAGTGACACAAATGCTTACTTGGGCCAAATATGGATTTTTGACTTAATGAATATCAACCTATCTTCATATGATACTTTTGCCCATATATTTTTAAGTTCTCCTAAGAAATTCAAGAATTTCTTTGCATTAATCCATATCCTAGTGACATCATGATAGCATAACTATTTTAGACAACATTGAATTCCAATGTCTCCCCACAGGTTTTATATACTTGACACTTTGGAATTATTAAATCTAAATTAATTATATGTATTCATTTGTGCTTTGCTTGTTTGCCATTCAACAAATATCTTTTGAAAGAAGCTATTATTTTTGATACTTTGGCATATAACCAGGTTGAGTAATGCATGCATGTGTGCAACCTGCTGTGTGAAATAGTAACAAATTCAACATCTACTTGTTACAAACAAGCAATTTTTAGAAAAACTTAAACACAAGGAAAATTAGATTTGATACAGGATGTGGGTGTTAATTCCAAAATTTTAAGTAAGAGGAAAGATAAGTTTCCCTTGGTTTTCAGAGCTCTCTTTTTTCCCATTCTTATAGATTCTACTTCTCAAATCTTCTAATACATGTCTTTTCCAGAACTGTACTGAATAGGTGTGGAGACAGTGGACATCCTTGTCTTGTTCCTAATTTTAAAATGAGGGCCTTCAGTTTTTTCCCACTTAGTATGATGTGGGCTGTTGGCTTCTCATAGACAGCTTTGTTCAGGTTGCAATATAAACCATCTATTCCAATTCTCTGTAGACTTTTTATTGTGAATGATTGTTGGACTTTGTCAAAAGCTTTTTCTGCATCTATTAAGATGATCATGTAGTTTTTGTGCTCGGTTCTATTGCTATGGTGTATTCATTTATGGATTTGTGTGTGTTGAACTATCCCTGCATTCCTGGAATGAATCCTACTTGGTCATGATGTATAATCTTGATGATTTGTTGCATTCTGTTTACCAGTATTTTCTTGAGGATTTTTGCATCTGTATTCATTATAGAGATTGGCTGGTAATTTATTTATTTATTTTGAAATACAGGGGATTGAACTCAAGACCCTGCATTTGCCAGGCAAGCACTTATTCTAATGGGCTATCTCCCTTATCCAAAAGTTGAGGATTTTTTTTTTTTTTTGGCTGGCTGGCTTGGGATATCCTTAAGGGCAGGTCTGGTAAGGCATGAGGATCTGAGGATCGAACCACAGTATCTTGATCCTGACTGCCTTTGCTTAAGCAGGCACCTAAACACCTGAGCTAATGGGCACACACACCAGTTCTCTTTCTTAGTTGGATCTTTCTCTGGTTTGGGAATCAGAGTAATATTTGCTTCCAGGAATGAGTTTAAGAGAATTTCTTCCTTTCCAGTTTCATTGAAGAATTTGAGAAAAGTTGGCATTAAATCTTTTCTAAATTTTATGTAGATGGGGGCCGGGGAGATGACTTGGTGGAATAAGTGCTTCTTTGGCAAGCGCAAGGGCCTGAGTTCAATACCCGGTTCCCCCCTCCCAATAACTAAATAAATAAATTTAATGTAAAATTCTACTGTGAATCCATTGGATTTGGGTTATTCTTTGTTGGTAAGTTTTCATTTCTCATTACTGGATTTTTTAGAGTTTGTATATCTTCTTCACTCAGCTTTGGCATTTCATATGTGTCTAGGAAACTGTCTATTTCCTCTGTGTTTTTCATCCTGTGAGAATAAAGAATTTGGGCATAGGTATTGATGAGCTTCTGAATTTCTCTAGGGTTGTGGTGACTTCACTCTTTTCATTATATATTGTATGAATTTGTATTTTTCTTTCCTTTTTTGATTAGATTGGCTAGGGATTATCAATTTTATTTATTATTTCAAAGAACCAACTCTTTGGTAAATTTATTCTTTATATCATTTTCTTCATTTCCAATGCATTTATTTGTACTCTAATCTTTATAATTTCCTACCTTCTTTGGGCATTGGACTTGACTTGTTCTTCTTTTTCTAGGAGCTGAGATGCAGCATAAGATCATTTATTTGTGCTTGTTGTTTTCTAATGTGTGAATTTACCTCTATAATTGTCCTTTTAAGACAGCTTTCAATGCATCCCACAGATTTTTGTGTTTTATCTGCATTTCTGTTTGATTACAAATATTTTTAAATTTCTTATTTAGTTTCATCTGTGACCTACTGGTTGTTTAGAAGGATGTCATTTAATTTCTGTGTGTTTATGGCATTTTTTAGTTTCTTTTATCAATAATTTCCAGTTGTATTACACTGTGATCAGATAGTATGCATGTAATCATTTCACTTCCTGTGCATTTACTTAAGAGTGCCCTGTGTGCTAGTATGTGGTTTATTCTGGAGCATGTCGCATGTGCAGCTGAGATGAATATGTATTCTGTTGTTTCTGGGTGAAACACTCTGTTTATTTGATATTTTTATGTCCATTAAAAATTATCTTATGTAAGAGGGTGTTTCTACATTGGGTTCATATATATTTATAATTGTTATTTCTTCCTCTTGCAGTTGTCCCTTAACAAGTATGTAGTAATCTTCTTTATCTCCTTGGATGATTTTTGGTTTGAAGTTGATATTGTCAACAACTAGGATAGCTGCCCCTGCTTTTTCCTGATTTCCTGTGTGTGTGTGTGTGTGTGTGTGTGTGTGTGTGTGTGTGACTGGGAGCAGGTCCTTTTGAAACCATTTTCTAAGATTCTAAAATCCTACAAGAGTCTAATACTTAGTCTGCTGTAAGTGAATAAATAAATCTGTATAAATTTATTAAACAAACATGATACCATACAATGTTTGATGGGCATCAGTATGTAGAAAAGAGGCAGATCATCTGCTCCAAGACAGTGAATGCCATGGACTGTTTGAGGTTAGAAATACTCATTTTTAACCTATGTATCCATCTCATAGATAGGCAGCAACAGTTTGCCCCTGACCTCTCAGTCATGCTGGGAGAATTTCCAGACAGTATCTGCAAGAGGGTGCATATCCTATTTCAGTGTGTAAGGTATCCCCATTAGTACAAACAGACCTAACTACCAAAAGGTGATACAAAATTGCCCAGCATAGCTGAGAGTCAGAAAAGTTGATTAACTGTTATTTCCTGATCTATAAATCATCAATTTCTAACCTCATGTGTGTTTTCCATAAAATATTGACTGTGAGGCATTGTTTTATAAAAGAATCCCATTTTTACAATGAGCTTCTGCATAATAATGAATACAGTACAAGACAAGAGTATCCTGTTATAAATCATGGAAATTGGGTCACCAATTTAACTTCTTTGGTAATACATATGTGTCTTAGTAAAAACACTGTTACTCTTTTCCATCTTGTGATATTCATTTGCCTTAGTTTAACTATTAAATTAAAGATCCAAATAAAGGTCCTCCTCAGTAGTCTTTCCTTAAGAACTCCTAATAATAATTCTAATGAAATAAAAATTGATTGTGTGTATAGCACATTTATAAACTATTTGCATACTCATTTCATTTGATCCACAGAATCTGTGAAGTAGATGTCCTTAAGCGTGCCTATGTATATATGTAAGTGTCTGTCTCTCTCTTTTTTCTTTCTCTTTGAGATAGGGTCTCACTGCATTGCCTAGGCTGATCATGAATTCATGGTGCTCCTCCTCATGCTGCAGCTTCCCCAGTGGTGGTGCTACAGGAATGCAGTATTTTATCTGACATTCATTAACTATTTAAAATATTAGAAGAATAAAATTAAAAGAAAATATTTTTTCCAATATCATACCATGACAAAATAGAGGATTCAAAATTGTAGAATTCATGATTTTAGTAGCTTCCTATGTTGTCATGGTTGTATTTCATGGACATTTTTTCTACTAAAGGTAAGAGTCATGAACAAAGACAAGATTGAGTAAACTTGACTTCTTGTAGGAGCTTGTTTTAAATACAGAATCTCAGGTCCCTTTTCATGCTATCTGAATCAAAATCTACATTTTTAAAGGGTTGAAATATAATTCATTGATGCATTAAAATTTAAGGAGAAATTAAATGAATTATTATATTTAATAATCTGTTCATTTATTCACACATTTTTGTGAACCTGCACCTGCTAAGAAATATTTGCTATCTCTGATTTGGTAAATTTAATAGTTAATATTTGCAAATACGATAGGAATTTCTTCTACTTTCACCTTTATAATTGTCTGTTTGCTAAATGAATTTTATTGACTTCCTGGGTCAAATAGTCAAATGGCTGGTTGACTATAAAATAAATAAGTTCTTTTTCATTTTTCAGTGAAGTGACACTAACAAAATTGGTTAGAAATCAGAAATGCTATCCTGCTGTTGCCTTCCCTTGACTTATGTATCATGAAGATATTATACAGGGAATGGAGATAGGTCAGAGAAGCCTGAGGGTAAACATATAATCAGATTTGGAGCATAATATATCACCTCAAGGATATGACTGGGCTGATAGAGACACCATCTCTATTAATAGCAATTATGTCTCTATTAATAGCAATGACTTACAGGAACACACCAGATGCTTCTTGTTTATATTTCTTTTACTGCTTATTCAGGTGTCTTATCTACAAATTAATTTTCTATCTATTCAGCAGTCATGACTAAATGCAGTTTTGTAGCTATATTCTCGTTCTCTTACTTTAGGTTTTATTAATTCTAAAACTTACATTTATTTACATTATGCTGTTATTACCTAAAGCACAGGATTTGCTTGTGTCACCTAGATGACAGCTAGACAACAAAAATGAAGAGAAGACTGGTGAGATAGCTCAGCAGAATAAGCTCCTGCTTAGGCAAGGGCAGGGACTGAGGTTCCACCCCCAGCACCACATGCCATGCTGACCCCGCCCCTGGGCTCACTGAGCTGGCCACCTAGTGGTGGTGCATGTCTGTAATCCCAGTACTGGGGAAGCTGAAAACAGGAGGATCACTAGGAGTCTGAACTGTGGAGCGAGGCTTTGTACCAAATACATTTAAAAAAAAAAAGAGTAACATATATTAGACAAAGTAGTCACTTTGGAGGTTTGGATGGTTACATGAATTGTCACCATTTGATCTCAACTCTATCTCAGGAAGAACTGAGTTTTGATTCAAATATTCAATGGTTTACTTTGTTGACAAGTTCAGACACAGTCATAACATACTGTTTCTGTAGAGATCTTTCATTCAAACTAGTCTGACCCATGCTGGCTAACATTCCCAATCTTAATGGGCCATTAAGTAGGGGTCTCCACATTAAAAACTATGAAAAACCCATTTTTCTTCACACCTCTGAAATGAAATTATGGAATCAAGGCTGCAAGATTTATTGTTAACTATGTACACAGTTTCTATTGCCCTAGGTGTTATACCGCTTTAATAGAGAAGTTATACATCTCTAAATAACTCTTTGTGGATGGCATAATAAAATGTTTAGCAGTTAACATAACTAACTGACTGTAATAGACTTGGAATTCTTTATGAAATACCAGCAAGACATGAAATGAGTATTTCTATTGGGCTTTTAATCTTTTATGAGGACAAAATTCTGATTTTGTCTCTGACTTCCTGCCTGATTTAGAGAAAAATATTTTAATGCAGAAAAGTCACTTAAATGATCAAATGTTTGTATTTTTACCTAATTTTTAAAGTAATTTAATTGATACATTGATTAGAATACAGGGACAGAGAATAAAAACAAAGCAGACACTAAAAGAAAAAAAATACTAATTTGCACTGAATTGTGTAACTGGGCCAATAATTGGATACTATCTCCAGCTCTAAGATTTTTGGGGGAAAAAGAAAAGATATAAATACATATATTTAATAGTATTTTGAGGCTTCTCACTCAAATGTTCCAAGAAGCATTTGGGTAATTTTTTTAATTTCACAGGAGGAAATCTTGCTTCCAAATATAACTGGATGTCTGCTGTTTTCAGTTTCAATTTCTCTGTGCCTGGTGCATCTGACAAATTTTCAAATGTGATTGTCCCACTTGCATGATAGAACATACAACACTCTTTGGAACTGAAGGCTATAGATATGTTATTCTTACATGCTTAAGTTTAAGTGTTCTTCCCCAAACATAGCTATGCAAAAGATGGCCTCCATTGAGGAACTTCTAATCCTATTCACAACTCATGCTAAACCCTAAAGTCAGAACATGCTAGGAAAACACAACTAATAGAAAGAAGACCAGCTCTTTGGAGGAGAATGAATCAGTGTGAATAAGCAGATGAGACAGTTTCAGGTTAAAAAAAAAAATAGAGCCTTGAAGATCATGGTGATAATACTAGATTGAGTTTTATGAGTAGAGAGATCTTTGAAAGATTTTGTGGGGAAAGATTGTCAATTTCATGAAAAGGGAAGTATAAGAATGTGCAGTGAAGGTACGAGTGGAATCAGGGAGAATAGCAAAATCAGTTGAGAAAATAGAGGACTGATATTGACCATTGCCTTAATTATTATTATTTTTTTAAATTTTCAGACCATCAGTTTTCCAGGGTTTGTTTGGACCTCCTGCCTCAACCTCTTAAAGTTCTGAAATCACACATATGTATCACCATGCCTGTCTTAACCACTGGCTTTAAAATTAGAGATATTATCACTGACTTTATGATAAGCAGCTCCATTAGAATGATGGAAAAAAGGCTTGTTTGTAGATTCTTCTTTTTCAAAATAGAATGGTTCAGAGGTTTTAGTATGAGTCATCCATTCTGCATAGCATTTTTAAAATTAGGCAATTCTTGTGTGCCAAGGAATATGCTTCTCACTAGAGTATTTGCCAGTGCAGCATTTGTTCTTTTATTCATCATTAGTTAGGAATCATAGGCAAGCAAAATAATAAAATTATCACCTAACCCTTAAATTATTAAATAGTTTTACATAGAGTACTTTCAGATTGGCAAATAGTTTTCTTGATTGCTTCCTATTTGTGTAAGACTGACATGAGCTGCTGTGGTTATTTTCACTTCCTGGAACAGGATATAATGCAATGTAAAGAAAGAAACTAGAAAAGAATCTTGCATGAAGCCTTAAAAATTTAGGGCAGAGTAGTTTGTAGCATACAACACAAGAGCCTAATAATCCAATCAGAAGGACATATTTTAGTGACCATAGCATAACTCACTCAAACACCCCATTGAATACATCTGAATGCTTCGTGTGTGTGTGTGTGTGTGTGTGTGTGTGTGTGTATGGTCATACAATTTAATAAGTGCAGCTGTGTTTATTTAACTATGAAAGATTGAACATATACATAGAGGACACATAGAGAGCAGGAGATGATTCATAGCTTCATTTTGCTGAAGAGGACATGTAAAAAAATTGTACAACCAATGAAAGTCAAATTACTCTAGCTCACATATCCATAAGTACAAAGAGGTACTTGAAGCAAATTTATATAGAAATCACTGATATGAAATCTGAAGCTGTAGATTCAACTGATTAAATATATGTAGTTGATTTAGAAGGACTATTAAGAATAATCATTATTTAAAATTTAAAACGTATATTTAAAAAATTGGAAAGAGATTTACTAGAAAAATAAGAATTAATATTAAAAAGAAGAAATTGAATGATAAACTTTTTGTGTGATTTCAGATTGTATTTTATTTTATTTTTTATTTTAAAGAGAATTTTAAACTAAAACAATACACAAGATGATAAGAAGTTAATAATGGTCATTATGTTTCATATTGACTATTCAAAGAAGTTGTTCAGATTAGCAGATATAGGCATTCAAAATTGATCAAACAATTAAACATGAACTGTTATTTTCTTTATCTATTTATTTGGTACAGGGTCTCACTACACAGCTCAGACTCATTGTGATCCTCCTTTAACTGTTATTTTCAATAAGTCAATAGAAAGAAGTAGTACAATTATCTTAGTGATTTTGAAGTGCAAAAAGAAAATAGGAATGAGGGAAAAAATAAACTATTGTGTTCACATATGCATGTGTTTACTATAGGAGATGATAACTCTCATTCTTTGACAATAGAATAAAAAAGACATATGAAATTAGATAAAGCAAATTCATTTTGCCAAGGAGGCTGACCAAATGTGGTGCTTCACTGAACTTGGAGGGTGCAAAGTTTGAACTGCATTAGAACTTTTTGTTTTAGTTCACTGTATTAAAACAGATGAGCAA
>NDGN011454036.1:0-10645 GCA_002564285.1 Tympanoctomys barrerae
GCTACCGATTCCTCTTACTAGCTGTAACATTCTTCTCAAGCTGTGACATCAGGATTTGCTGGCCTCATAAAAGAGTTGGGAGGTGTTCCCTGCTACTCTGTTCCCTATAGGAGACTGAGCGAGACTGGTTTTATTTCTTAAATGTCTGGAGGATGACCAGGACCATCATCAAATCTAGAGTTTTCTTCGTGAGAGGGTGGTAAATTACAGATTGAAATTGGGTGGGTGGGTGGGGCGGGGAGTACACGGGCACGGTAGCACCTGTGATCCCAGTACTGAGGGAGGCTGAGGCAGGAGGATCGCAGGTTCCAGCTAAGCCAGCCATTTCATGACTTAGCAACATCCTGTCTCCAAATACAACACAAGGACGGTGGAGGACACAGCTCAGTGTCCAATCCCCGGTTTCTGTACACATCCGTACACGGAAACAGAGCCACATTCAGCCAACATGGGGACAAGTGCTCTGCTTTCAAGGGCCGGTATCCAGGTGGCCCTCCACAAAGACCCAAGTCAGCCACGAGCTATGTCATCTTCATGGATCAGAAGGCTTCGTATTGCTGTGACAGCAAGTGTCCCAAGCTGACTGCTTCGGTTTGTCTCGATGTCTCCCCCAAAGCCTCACATGGCGATTGATGGTGGGCAGACCTTTCAAAGGTGGCTGAATCTATAATTAATGATTAATTCATGGTCCGACGTTGGGATGATGGATGTGAGTGCTATGCTTGGCCTCAGGCAGGGAGTCTGCACTCAGTATAAGGGACAGAGCGAAGCTTGTCTTTCTCCCTGTTGCTTCTGCCATCTTCTGCCACCATGAACTGTTGTCCTCTGCCATGTGCTGCCCTGCCCTGGAGCCAGCTGGTTATGGACTGAAACCTCTAAAAACTGTGAGCTACAATAAACCTTGCCCCTTTCAAGTGGGGACATCAGATATTTTGTCTCAGCAACCAGGAGAGAAGCTAAGAGGCTGATCTGTAGGTTTAGGATTGCGGTGGATTCTGATACACGAGCACTGCTCCACCACCATACGTGAATACAAGTTTACCTAAAGAACACAAGGAAGAGCCTGCTCATGTGGAGAAGAGTGAGCTGAGCAGAGCGGGGAGCCAGGACGCGTGTGCAGCCTCTGGCCCCGAGGCTGCTCTCCAAGGGTGGGGAGCACAAGTAGACGCGTCCCGTACACTGCACACTGTGACCTACACGCTGCGCCGTGGGGACGTTGGCCTCTCACTTGAAGAACAGCACAGGCTAGAGCGCAGATGTCACCTCTCAAAGGAGCCGTTGCAGTGGGAAAGAACAGCTCCTGTGCTCCTGACCTTGCATTGTGCTGACAAATACATTTTGCTAGCCCGCTCTTGACAGAGAACAGCTCTCTGGGGTCCCTGCGTGTCTCCCCCTTGGTCCCTCAGGCAAAGCCCAGGGCACAGCTGCAGTGCACCTTCTTGGTCCTCCTAGACCAGTGGTGGCGAGCCTCCTGCATGTGCCACATTGGGCTGCTGCATCACTGAAAACTCTTAAAAGTTCACCATGATCCTCTTAGACCTCGAGCACACGGCGTGGGTTACTGCGACAGACCATTTGCCATTATTTGCAGGCCATGCCGGTTATGGGGAGATACCGCAGAAGCCAGTGAACACCCAAGTTCTAAGTGCTAGGAGACACTGCCTCCTCCTTCTCACACCCGGGGGTGGCTGCAGCCTGGGTGACCTCCGGGTCTCAGTCAGTAGCGGACGGGTCTGTCCTTTGTGTCATCACCCTGCATAGGGGCTCTGGGGTCGGCTGAATAAACTAATGGAATCCAGAAGGGGTTTGTTGTTTCTCTACTGCTGGCTCCACTGGGCCTTATACCTCCCTGGCCCCATGCTTGACAACTGTCCCCTGCAGGCTGCAGATTGCTTTTCCAGAAGGAGAGCAGAGGCCAAACGGGAGACGGTGTTTACCGATGGCTGGACCCTGCGCTGGGTGCCGCAGGTGCAGCTCGACTTACTTGGCACAGATTTCTGAAGCCACTTCCTCTGTCCCGGCCCTCAGGAGTTAGCCCTTCTGGGTGCAGGACCCCAGTCCCCACAGGGATTGTGACCATGACCATGGTCTCCCTCCATCACAGGACGGAGTGCAAAGCACTCCTGGCCCTCGTGAGGCCTGGCGATCACACTGGAATACATAGCGAGACCTTGTTTCAAAAAAGGAAAAAAAAACAGAACTCGGGGGTACACTGAGCATGTAGGAGCAATCTGTACCCAAAAGTGTCAGGACCATATTTTCCACTGCATTGAGGTGGAGCGAAAGGGACCACACGCCTCCGAGCCCTTCCCAGGTGTCGGGCACCGCGCTAGCAGCTCTCGGTCAGCGCTCTCGTCTCCGTATCTAGCGCAGAAAGACTCCAGGCTTTGTCCACTCACATGGCTTGCCGGAGGCAGAACTGAGACCCCAGTTCAGGCCATCCGATCCCACAGTCTGAGCTGCTTTCTCCAGGCTGCTTTGCTGGAAATGCACACTGCTGTTTTAAGTCAGTTTCCAAGGAAACGGCACCCTGCCCTGTCTCAGGCTGGGCACAGTCTCCCCCAGTGCAGGCTCCGGCAGGTCCGGCACCAGCACCTCCACGCCTGGAGGGCACCAGCCCCCAGCCACGCGGGTGGCCCGTCCTCCCCGAGATCCGTGCCCAGCACGCTGTGCCGAGTCTGCTGTGGGACTCAGGCATGGCTGGTCGGTTGCAGGCAGCCCTCTTCCCGGGCCTGTCTGTTAGCAGCCACCCTCCAGGCCTGGTCACCAAGAAGCCACCCCCTCCCGCCTGCCTTCTTCCCCAGAGAGAGATGGCCGCCTGTTCTCCACTCAGCGGCCCCGTCTCCTAATGGCATCTCCCTCCCCCAGCATCTGACAGGCAAAATTGTGGATGATGATATAATATTGAGATAAAATAACAGGGAAGCGGTGTGAATACCCTCGGGCCAGAGACAAAATAAAACAGCGAGGTGATGACAGTCCCAGGGAGGCAGAAAGATGGCTCTTACGGCAGGGCTGCCTTCCTCAGATGGCGAGGCCAAGGTCAGGAGGGGTGGCGGGGCCACGCGCGAGTGGTGTCCTGCTGCTTCGCAAATGACCTCTGCGCTGAGATCTGGTGAGTGGACTGCACGCCTGGAATTACAGAAGGCTGCGCTCCAGCTCTTGGGGGCTGAAGGCAAGTCAGTGTCTGCACTGAGAGGCCTCCTCGGAGAGGCCTGGAACAATTAACTCAGGCAGGAGCAGAGATAAATCAAAATGTGGAAGCTACCGCAGGATCCTCATGCTAAGAAAATACTGCAGAAACTGGCCCCGGGCGGATTCTAGAAGACAAAAGCTTTACAACATTCATGTTCAGGTTCTCTCTCTCTCTCTCTCTCTCTCTCTCTCTCTCTCTCTCCTCTCTTTCTCCCTCTCTTTCCTTCCTTCCTTCTTATTAGCCTTTTAAAAATTTAAATAAAATAACCACAGCATAAGATTTACCAGTTTTGTTTTCTTTCCTTATGCAGCCCAGGCTGACCTCAAATTCATGGTGCTCTTCCTGCCTCAGCCTTCTGATGCTGGGATTTAGGCATGCTGCACCCTACCTGCTTGTACAATTGACCATTGGAATTACTTTTTAAGAACATGCAACTCAGTGGCACTACACCCCCATTCTTGTGCAGCCACCCCCACCGTTCACTTAGAGCATTCTCATCCCCCCAAACAGAAGCTCTGCCTCCAGGAAACCAACGCCTCCCTCCCACTGCCCCCTTCCAGCCACCAGCGTCCCTCCCCATTTTGCTTGCTGTCACCAAGAGTCTAACTTCCCAAGTGCGTCACTGGCCAGCTCTGACTGCCACAGGCACTCGGCTTGATGTCCCAAGGTTCCTGCACATGGTAGTACATGCACAGCCCCTTCCTCTCAAAGGTTGGGTCCTATTTTTTTTTTTTTTTTCATTTATGTATTTGGTACAGGGTCTCCCTGGGCAGCTCAGACTCTGGCGCTTCTCCTGCTTTCACCTCCCCAGCACTGGGTTACGGGTGTGCACCACCACACCTAGACTCATTCACTGGCTCAGTGTGCCCCAAGGGCAGGGCTGGCACAGCATGTGGGACCAGGAATTGAACCCTCGTCCCTGTGCTTGCCAAAGCAGGCACTTAGTCCACTGAGCTATCCTGTCAGGCCTAGGTCCTGTTTTGTCCACTGTGGGGATCACACGTTGCTTACCTGTCTACCGACCGATGGATGCTTGAGTTCCTTCCAAATGTGGCTCTTTGTCAAATGAGTTCTATTATAATACTCTCCACCTTCTCTTGGTGGTGGTCGCAGTACTTGGGATGAGCTCAGGACCTCATGCATTCTAGGCAAGCGCTCTACCCCTGAGCTGCCTCTCCAACCCTCTAGTAATCCTTTATAAAATTATTTATAATTTATGGCTTACAAAAAAATCTACAGTGACTTCCCTTTAAATATAACTAGTATGCTTTACAACAGTATAATGCAGAGCAAGAAAATTGGGACCAGGAGCAAGATGGGAGATAACATTAAATTTAAATGTCAGGCAGTAAATTGTCCAACAGTGCACACAATTTAGATCTGAGCTTCCCGACAACCGAAATAAAAGGGGTTGCTTCAATTCTTAGGGGTCTAAATGGTGTTTTTAAGTTTGTGAAGTTTCACTATGACTAATTTTATTGGCTCCTTTTTCCAGAATTTCTCTTGTGAAATTAAAATGCTTCCTCTTTAGCAGTTTGGTGCATAGAGAGAAAAGAAATAAAAGCAGTGGCAATAAATCTCAGCCCAGTTAGTTTGAGATTCGCGAAGAATCTGGCTCGAATGGGCCTGCCAGACAGACCTGGCTGCTCCTCACATTTCTGTCCCTAAGGGCTCTGCGTCCCTGCTGACACAGTACCTCAGGGCCTCTCCATCCCTGAGCTGTAGGAGACATGCAAAAAAGAGAAGGAAAAGAACAAAAAAACCAAAAAAAAAAAAAAAAAAAAAAATTTTCCTAGACGCTGCCAAGTCAAGTTCCCAGGGAAGAAAGAGGAACTGGAGCAAGCATTTTCGGAGCTGGTGCCCCAGGACAGGCTCCATGCCAAGTCGCTTCATTCCCACAAAAATCCTGCAAGGTAGTAATTAGCAAGCCCATTTTACAGATGTGAAAACTGATACAGATGAGGAAAACTCTTTGAGAGGATTTTGAAAGAGTGGTAGAGGAGTGCTAGGCCTGGGCTTTGTCCCTTCCCAAGAGCTCCAGGACACGGCTCTCCCCGCTGTGACTGAGGCGACAAGTGCTCCTCTGGATTACTGGGACTGGCCTCAGCGGTCAGGTAAATTTAATGTGCTCACACTAAAGCAGGCCCTGTCCTGGCTTTGGGTCCTGGCCTGTAGGTGTGTTTATTACAGGACTGTTGCTTTTATTTGGGGCGTGTTTATATTCGGGGATTTGATGTGTTCACTTTTCTCTTGCAGGGAGAAAATGCCCAGCACCTGCAACTTAAACAAGGGAAGATTTTAATTTGGCTTGTGGTTTTAGAAGATCCGGTCCACAGTGAGTCGGATGCAAGGCAGCAGTAGCAGGATGGAAGGGCCTGCGGGAGCAAAGCCGCTCAACAGGAGGCAACCGGAAATGAAGGAAGGAGCCAGGGACAGGATATAACCTGGCCACACCCAAGGGCAGGCCACGCCCCAGGGACAGGCCATACCCTTCCAGCCACGCCCAGGGGCAGGACACAACCTTTCCGGCCACGCCCACAAGGGCAGGACACACCCTTCTGGTTACGCCCCCCAGGGACTTACCTCTGCTAACAGAACAAGACTTTTCTCTTAGCAGCACCTTTAGTCGCAGATTCAGCCCTGGGCCAATGCACTGATGAATATGGACAGTCTGTAATCCAGTCACCTTCCAAAAGACCCACCTCCAAATGCACGTTTCTTTGGGGGACACTTCAGATCCAAGCGTAATAGTAGAAAATAACTGCTCCACAGCGATCCATGAACTTGCGCTATTTACCGAGGATCCAGACGGCAGCCTCCCCTTTCCACTTGCAGCTGAAAGAGCGGGAGGCTCTCAAGGCCAGACGCCCTGGGGGCGCCTCTGAGGTTCACCACTGCCCTCTGCCAAGCGGTAACTGCGGGGCTGGTACTCAGGCAGTTTGCGGGAGACGCACGCCTTGCGCTGTATGTCCCTGAGGAGGCCCTGGCTGTCCAACGGGAAGCGTCTTTTCCTTTCAGTCTCTGCTAGAAACAGACTGGGCTACCCACAAGGGCTCCGCTCTGAGATCTGCCTTCCGTCCCTCCACTCACTTCTACCTCACCACGCCTCGCCCTGAACCTGAGTGCCTGTTTCTCAGGGTGCCAACCTGCCCCTAGCTGCAAAGATCCCCAAAACTTCTCTGCGTTTGAGGAGCTGCACCAGCCTCTCTGTCACTTAATAAACAGGGAGTGGCAAGGCAGTCACAGGCAACCCAGTGAGCTTCTAGTGTCCCCTCAGTGGGGTAATGCCACCAAATTGCTGTGGCAAAGAGAGAAAACAAGAATTTTCTATACCGCCCCCACAAACGGAAGCAGTCTAGAACTCAGAAAATGCCCAGCCCCCCTAAATCCCACTGGATAATGGGGCTGGGTGGGCTTCTCTTCGCTCACTAGGAAGACCTCTGTGCTCCCCGGGAAGCCTCCCAGCGCGGCAGGGTGCACCCTCTGAATGACTCACCCTCAAAGGCACAGACCCCACCAGGGTGGCTGGGGCAGAGGGCTCAGGGCCCCAGCAAGGGCCTCAGGCGACAGCAGAATGCAGGGTCAGCCGTTGGTGTGCATTCGTGCCATTGGCCCTGCTAACTGCTAAGATATCCTGCTTACACTGTAGGACCTGACACACATAGGATATCTATTGAGGCATTAGGAGGCACCCTTGCTCCACACCAGTCCAGGGGACTCTGGGTCCCTGTTGTCCTCCAGGAGACCCCTTCTTCCTTGGCCCAGTGCTGTAGCACACTGTCTTCTCTCCTTCCCTACCTATCCCCTAGCCGGGTTAGGTGGGGTGTTTGGGGTGACAGAGAGAGGCCCCTGGCTTCCCTAGGGCTTGGGCTTTCGCACCACACACCAGGTTCTCCTGGGCTTACAGCAAACCATACCAAGACTAGGGTAGACAGAGACCTGGGTTTATCTGCAGAGGAAGACAAAGAAGGAAGGAAGGAGAGAGGAAAGGGAGGAGGCCTACAAATCTTGGCAGAAGATGCTGCCTGCACCCAGACAGCAACCCTGGGCTGACCCTGTCTGCATCCACAGCCCCAGCACCCAGGGCTGTGCCTCCCAAGCTGCACCCGACACCCCAGCCACAGAGCCTGAGATGTAGGGGAGAGTATGGGCAATTTTACAAAACTGAGTCTATTTCGGGGGGACCATTCCCTTGACCCCAAGCTCTGTCTGGGGCTCTTGGATCCTTTGAACAAAAACCTTGCTCCATGAAGGCTGGGAGCTCCCAGGAGAGGCCAGCCAGGGCAGGTCACTAGCACCTGAGAGACCTCTGAGCCAGCGTATGGCTTTGGGGCCCTGGGAGGCTATAGAGGAACAAAAGTAGACAGTGGCTTTCCAGAACTACCCAAGGAAGCCAAAAGTGGGGCCAGCCAAAGCTCAAGGGGAAACGCAGACTGCTTCTAGCCATGAGCTGGGGGACACTGTCCCTCCAACCCTGTGGCATGGCTTCAGCTCCAAGAACAACCTGGGCTGACCCAGCAAAACAAACAGGCCACTTCAAGGCTGCCAGACTCCACGATGGGCTGCTCCTGAAATCAGGTGAGCACCCCAAGGCCTGGGCACTGTGCAGGGTGACTGGTCCACCCCAGGGCAGGCACGGAGGCCACCTGATGCCTTCGGGGGCAGTGGGAGTTGGGTTCCCCACTCCCCACACCCACCTCCCTGGGTGAATTAACAGCACACAATTATGCAGTTACCCAGCCTGGGCTCCAAAGAGTGGCGAACACATTGTCATGACGGCCCAAGGATAAGAGTGTTTCCACCCCGCAGAGTGAAAGGCGCCTTTCTCACTTCTAACACCCCAAAGGGCTGCCGCACTGGGAAATGGCTCGGCCCATGTGAGTCTGTAACCATTTTCAAACCTTTGCTTGCCCCAACCCCAGGCATCCGGCACACAAATGCCCTTGACAGGGCCTGCCATCCTTCCAAACTGATGACACGGGCTAGAGCAGGCAGCGTGGAGCGCTGCTCTCTGGGGTCCTGCTGGTCAGTGGTTTGGTCCAAGATCAGGATGCAGGCTGAGCCAGTGGGAGGGGCTGCCTTAGCCCAGTGGTCGTCAGAGAGCAGGACCGGGAAGCAGACCCAGCTCAGGGTCAAGGGAGCCAACGCTCAGGCTGGGAGTGCTAGGGCCTGGAGGCTAGGTCTTGCTCTGTGGGGTCCTGGGCCCTGCAATCGCCTCTTTCCTGGAAGATGCTAGAAGTTAGAGTATGAGAAAGAAGAGGATGAAGACGGAGGAATTTAAGTCAGGTCAGAAAAAATTTCCAAGGTCGAAGTCAGAGGCCAGACTATCTGAGGCCTTCTTAGGAGTCTCTTCCCCCAAAAAACAGAAAAGGGGGACCGATGTTGTTAGAGGTCCATAGGCACCTTCAGATTTCCTTAGCTGGGCCCTGATAGTTTTTTTTTTTTTCTTTTTTTTTCAAGAACAATGAGCACCTCTTAGTCCGACAGGTGGCCAGGAAGGAGTGACAGAAAAAGTGAGGAATTAGCGTCCTATGTAACTGCACTCATGTCTGCTGTATGTCTCACAGATGATGAAGAAATGGAAACGCAGAACTAGAAAGACCCCAGCCTCGCCAAGTACGGCTCCATCGGCCGTGGTCCATCACGGTTACTTTCACAATTACGGCTAACGGGAGCTCTCGGGCGCTGCGCTTAGTCTGCAAGCTCTCCGGAGTGTCCTCGTGATCTCATTGAGGGCTTTGAGATGCAGAAACTGAGGCTCCAATACCAGCAGGGTCGGGCCAATCTTCAGGCCCTTCTCTTACTCTCTGCTCCTCAACGGCAGGGCTAGGGGCTCAGGGCCGGGGGCTCAGGGCCGGGGGCTCAGGGTTGGGGGGGATTTGAAGGCCCCTTTAGGAAAGGCCCTGGGTTACGTGCTCGCTTGAAGACCAAGCAACAGGAGGAAGCCTGTCTCTGATTGGTGGTTTTGAGTCACATGCTCATCTAAGACCCAGTCAGCATCAACAGGCTTGGCTCTACCCATCCGTGGTAGCTCCCACTCTAACGCCTATTTGAAAGAATATGGAAGTCATTTCCTAGAATCAGCCAGGAATTCTCGCAGCCCAGCTACTCAGCCCTTGGGAAGGAGAAAGCTCCAGCAATCACCTGAGTGATTGAGGAGTTTGACCCAGAACGGCCCAGCTGCTGCAGATTTGCCCCTTCTGCTGGGCTTCTGGACCAAACTTGCCTCCCATGCCCTTCCCCTCACCCTCCGGATTTCCATTCCTGCTTCTCAGCTAGGATGCCAGGGCTGAGGCAGGAAGAGCAGGTTTGATGCCGGAAATGGCTTCTTCTACCATCCAGGCCCACACAGGGTCTATCCCACCATTCGTGCTGCCAAAGCCATAGATTCCTGTGCCGGGTGGGCTCCAGCGGCCCACTGCCCCAGCAGAGCGACCTCAGAAATGCTGGGGGTCCCAACAGTGGCCTAGACCAAGATTCACCAGGTGGTGTTACCCATAACTGGCCAGAGCAAAATTGCAGTGACAGTGAAGTCCGGGTGTGGCTGTGATCAGAGCCAGGGCCAGCATCAGCAGCACCAGGGCCCAGGACGCAAGTGTCGATAACCCCTTGGTCCTTTGGCCAAGTGACCGGCGTGGGCACAGCATCCAGTAAGGATGCTGGGAACAGCAGCCCTCACTCTTTGCTCAAGAGCCACTGTCCCCAAAGTTTTTTCCAGAAAGGGTCAGAGGTCCCAAGGGACACCACTAGAAGTCACTGAGATGCCGTGGCCCTTTGAGCCATGTAACAGGCCAGACGTAGGGCGGGCAGCAGACTGAGCCACACTTCTCAGGGGTGGGCATGGGGGGCAGTTGTGTCCCCCAGTTCATATTAGATACAGAATCCCCAGATGATATGCTAAGGGGTGTGGAGGTGTGGCCTTTGGAAGGTGGCCGGGGTCCATTGAGGTCATGAGGACAAGGTCTCTGTAATGCCATTAGTGGCTTTATAAGAAGGGGAAGACACAGGAGCTGGCGCACTTGCTGTCTCATCGTGTGAGCTCCCCTACCACACTGAGAGGCAGCTCGAGGCCCTTGCCAGATGCTGAGCGAATGGGAGAGACCATGCTCTCGGCCTTGCCGGCCTCCAGAATCATGAGCCAAATAACGTCTGTTCTTTATAAATTACCTTGTCTCAGGCATTTCATTACAGCAACAAACAAGACAGCGTGGTATTGAAGTGTGAGTAGAAGTTTTCCAAAATGCAAGCTAGGCAGAAAGGGCTTTGGAATGGTTTTTGGGGGAGATTCCCAGTCTCTTTGCTATTGGAGGATTGAGCTGGTAGAAGCCCATTCTTTTTTTTTTTTTTTTCTTTTTTCAGTCTTTATTTATTTATTTTCTTGTTATGGCTTCTATCTAGATGTCCCCCCAAAGCCTCATGGACTCCCAGGTGGGGCTTTTCAGAGCTGAC
>NDGN011454038.1:0-10447 GCA_002564285.1 Tympanoctomys barrerae
AGCTCTTGGGAGGCTGTAAATAGGTAGATCACTATGAGTCCGATCTAGTAGTGAGACCCTGAATACCTTGTAAACCTTCCCCTAAAAATACACACAAAAAAAATTTTTTTTAAAAATGTATATATATGAAAGAAAGACTCACTGGCAGCTAGCTACATCAAAAATACTGAAATACTATTGTCCAGGGCCCCTCCGGTGAGAGAGCTTAGCAGACTAAAGCACCTGCTTAGGCAATCACAGGGACCATAGTCTGATCCCGAGCACCACATGCCTCACCATCCTCCCCAGGGCAGGCTGAGCTGGCCACAGAGTCTGGGCACAGCGGTACATGCCTGTGATCCTAGCACTGGGGAGGCTGTAAAGCGGGAGGATAAGGTCCCAAGGTCAATCCTCTGTACAGCCAATAAATAAATAAATAAATAAATAAATAAATAAATAAATAAAAACCTCACATCATGGAAAAATGCTATCCAGAGGTCAGCCAGGACTGTGGTCAGCCAGGACAGAGGGAGGGGTAGCAGCAGGAGGCAGGCACGGCGTGCCACTCAGGTTTTAGACTTATTTGTTTTTGTCTTTTGAGACAGGCTTTCACTAAGCAGCCGAGGCTGGTCTTTTTTGGGGGGTAGGGGGTGTGGTACCAGGGATCGAACTCAGGACCTTGCTCTTGCCGGGCAGGTGCTCATGCCACTGAGCTGAGGCTGGTTCTCAGGCTGGTCTTGAACTCACAACAGTCCTCCCACTTCAGCCTCCTGAGCGCTGGAATTCCAGGAGCACACCACCATCTCTCTGGTGACTCTGCCCCTTGAATTAAATTCTTATCACCGGATTGCACAATCTCTCTGAACCTCAGCTTCCCCAGCCTGATGGGGACGGGCTAGAGACCATGTGGAGCCAGGGCCTAGGGGAGGGTGAAGAGGGGCAGCGTTGCGGGCCCCAGGTCCCGGACCCCAGGGGGTGCTCTGATCCTGGGTGGGGAGCAGGGAGCAGCAGGGTGGCCACCCACCTGGGAGCCCGTCCTCTCCACAGGGAAGAGACACCGGGAAGGCTTTAATCAGCACCTGAGACATCGGGTTAAAGTGATGATCTGAAAGGTATATTGTTCAATTACATGTAACAAAAAGATTTATCGTCAAGTAAATATAATTAGGAACTGCCGCAGACAGGTCTCCTGAGAGGAAGAAAAGGAGGTGAGACTGAGCCCAGCGCTCTTCAAGGTGACAAAGCGTTTGTCCAGCCCAGCACTCAACACGTTCACACCAGGCTGGACAGGAGACAGGGACAGGACGGACACTGCGGCCCCTCCCTTCAGAGAGTCCATACCAGGAGGGAGGCAGGAGAATGCCCAGCTTTGGGGTGTGGTGGCGCACATCTGTCATCCCAGCAGTAGGCAGGCTGAGGCAGGAGGATCCCTGCAAGTTCAAGGCCAGCCTGAGCTACACAGGGAGACCCTGTCTCAAAGACAAAGACAAAAAAAGAAAAAGAAAAACAAAATCTTCTTTGGGTAGTGGGGGTGGGGGCGGGGTGCAGGCTGAGACTTGGATGTGGAGGATGGAAATGAGCCCGCCAGGAGGGGGATCTGGTGGTCCCAGCAGAGAGACAGGCCTGGCCTGCGGTGGGAAGGCGTTTGGGGGAAGAAGAGCCAGGAGGTGGTCAGGAGAGCTGGGGTGCAGAAGGTGACCCTGGAGGGAGGCTGGGCCACCACCAGGCCTGCCCTGGTTCGCCGCAGAGCTTTGGCCCTGGGGCCTGGGCTGTGGCGGCAGAAGGCTTTAGGGTCCACGCTGTGGGCACCACCAAAGAGTCTTCAGCAGAGCAGAGTGACCAAGGCCAGGCTGGGCAGTAGACAGAGACCCTGGCACGCAAGAGGGGGCACCTGGGAACCCGCTCCCAGCTGCCTGTGTGCGTGGGCTTCGTGCCCCTCACTCTTCCAGTCCTCTTGCTCCGCTTGGCACCAGGTTCTGCAGGGCTCTGGTTTGGAAAAAATTCTTTTTAAATTTTTTTTAGTGTCAATCATTTTTGTGGAAAAAATTAGTTATTTTTTGGTTTTGGTTTTGTTCTGAGGCAGGCCTTCTTGTGCATGGCTGTCCTCCTGCCCCTGCCTCCCAAGTGCTGGGATGACAGGCGCGTACCATGGTGAAGTTCCTGACATTCCACCAGCAACTGTGCTTGATTTCACTGAGTGTGCCCTGAGGGTTGGACACTGCACCGAAAGCTCGGTTGGACAGCTTCCTTCCGTTCTGCCAATCGCTTTTTCCACCTTAATCATGTAATGGTAGCAGTGGTCACGAAGGGACAGGCCGCCTGAGCCAGCTCCTTTATTGGGATGGTCATTTTGATTTGTTTATTTGTGTTTTTTGTTTGTTTTATTTTTGTTTTTTGAGATAAGACCTCACAGTGTATCTCAGGCTGGCCTTGAACTCATGGCGATCCTCCTGCTTTAGTCTTCTGAGTGAGGTCTTTTAAAGTTTCACAGAGAAATGAGCCACTATGCATCACGCAACCAGTTAGAATTAGAGCTGTGGCATGGTGATGCACACCTGTCATCACAGCACCTCCGGAGGCTGAGGCAGGAGGATTGCTGTGAATTTGAGGTCAGCCTGGGCCACAGAGTGAGTTCAAGGCCACCACTCCAAATGGTGAGCCCTTGTCTCCAAAAGAAAAGAACAAATGAAGAAGAGGAGTAAGGGCTGGGGAGGTAGCTCAGCAGTATAAGTGCCTGCCAGGCATGTGCAAGGAGGCCCTGAGTTCGATCCCAGGAGAGAGAGAGAGAGAGAGAGAGAGAGAGAGAGAGAGAGAGAGAGAATGAATCAGGGTCATCCCCACTACAGCAGAGTGGCGAGGAGCTGGGTGCCCTGGTGCAGGTGCCCTGGCGCAGCTAGGGAGCAGCCATCTCCGTGTTCTCGCTCGCTGATGAAGCACAGGGCAGAGTTGCCCCCCCCCACGCTCCAAAGTGCAGGTGCCCAGATGCCAGCGTGGCCGCTGGGCCAAGGAGAAGCGTCCACCCCCGTCCGGATGGGGCAGGCCTAGCCACTTCCCTCTCTGAGGGTGGCCTAGGTGTCCTGGTAGCCTGTGCATTTGCGCGGGAACTGGTGTGCAAAGGGCAGGTGAATCGCGCACAGGCACACGCGGCTAAAGGAGGAGGCGCAGCACGCCCGCCAGACCGGTTCTCCGCAGGTCTCGCAGAGCCGGGCCCTGGAAATCGCAGCCCTCCGGGGAGGGTTCCGGGAGGGTGGGAAGGTTCTGGCCCAGTGTTCTGCTCTCAGCTCCCAGCCGCCTCTACCTCATCAAGCCGGGCAGGATGCCCTCAGCCTGTGCCGGCTGGCACACACGCCACATGGTGCCTGGCGCGCGTCTGGGCAGGACGACGCCCCCAGGACCGGCTGGGACACCAAGCCACCCGCTACCGCCCCCGCCTCTAGAACGGAGCGTCCTCATCCTGTCCCCTTTCCCAGCCGGGGACTCGGAGGAGCAGGCGGGGACACGGCACAGACAGATACGAACACGCAGATGCACCCAGAGACGCCCACGGCGTGCGCCCGGGAGAGACACAGGCAGGCGCGCAGACGCGGGTGCGCACGGCCGGCCGGGCGGGCGGGCAGGGGTTGGCGGCGCCACCGCGCCTCTGTCCGCGGTGCTGAAACCGCAGCCTACGCCCCTCAACACTGGAGGAGATGGAAAGGGACAAATGGACGGGAGAAAGAGACAGAATGGGCATGGGAGAGGAACGGGAAAGGAAAGTGAGGAGAGAAAAAGAGTTGAGAGGACACAGGACAGCAGAGGATGCCTAAGCCCGAGAACTCCGCTCCCAAGCCCTGCACGAAAGCGGGCTCCGACTCAATCGGTTATCTGTCCTTGTCCCTCAGGGGGAAGACTTGGGAGAGTTTGGGAAGGGTGCGGCAGCAGGTGAGAGACCTGAGTGTGTGACTTCTGCGGCCTCCAGGGGTCCCTTCTCGGTGCCACCCTGCTCCAGGGAAGCTGAGACATGGGGTGGAAGGACACTGGCAGGGAGGCCTCTGCCATGGCCTTGAGGAGAGCTTGCCACCTGGTTTCGTATCCCGATCTGTGTTGGGCAAGTGGACAACAATGTTGATCTGGATTTGTTCTGGGGATTGCAGGGATTTGGCAACTGCTTAATGCTTATCCCTAAGATTGGATTATAGGTTCCTCTCACCCTCTCTTGAGAGAAAAACTCCCCTTCTAGTGAGACTGTGTGCTGGGGACAGCTCTCCTGCCANAGCCCCTTAGCTGAGGGATTTGTGGGGCATGTGGACCCTGCTCTTCTGGTAGAGAGAGATTTTTCAGGGACTAAAGAGGTTATCATATACCTAGAGAGAGAAGGTAAGGAAAAAGAAGAGAAAACAAAGAGAAAGGGGAAAAAGAAAGAAAAGAATGGAATTAAGAATGAATGAAGGAAGGACAGACTGGAGGATGAGGAAGCAGGGTGGTGGCAGAGAGCCCACTGGTGGGAAAAGAGGACGGAATGACCCAGACAGTCCCATCCTGAGGTGGGGCGAGCTGGCCAGGTGGGGCACTCTCGATCCAGCTTCCCAGGAGCCCCAGCAGGCAGGAAGGCGCGCCCCCTCCTGCAGCTGTGCACAATGGCTTCCTCCTCCAGGGCTTCAGGGAGGGCAGCAGCTGCCCTGGCCAGGAGGGTTAGGCCGTGTGTGTGTGTGTGTGTGTGTGTGTGTGTGTGTGTGTCTCTTGTGGGGAGATCAGAAGAGGAGGGTCCCCTTGGCTCTTGCCACCTCTCGCTCGTGTGGGCAGTGCAGCAGCCCAGGGGCAGAGGTCTGGCTGGGTCCATGAAGGGGAGGGGAGGGAGAGCGGAAAAGCCAGGATTCTGCGGGGGCTAGGGGTGCGGCTTGTGCCACTTCCAGTGTGGGAGGACATACGGGGTCTGTAGATGAAAGATGATGATGATGACGACGACAATGATGATGACTATTATTATTATTATTATTATTATTATTATTATTATTATTATTTTGAGGCAGGGTCTCACTAGGTAGTTCAGGCTGGCCTTGAACTCACTGTGGAGCCCGGGATGGCCACCAACTCCATGCAATCTTCCTGCTTCAGCCTCCCAAGTGTTGGGAGCACAAGCAAACCCTACCATGCCTGGTTCTCTAGCCAAAAAGTTTGCACTCCCCTGCTAATCTCTTCTCCTACCAAGAGAGAAGGCAGGCCCAGGCTACTAGCTGGCTTGTGTGCCTCAGCGTCTGCCTGTGGTATAGACCAAAGAGTTGCTGGGATGATTACCAGCTCGAATACTAGGCTTAAGCCAGTCACTCGTGTATCATATGTGCGACTGTGTGCCAGCTCCCTTGATGTTGTTATTGTTGCATCCCGGCCTCCCTATGGCTCAGCTGGGAAATCCTTCTTCATGTTTAACTAGGCCTTCTCCTTGCTGCCTCAGACCTGGCACCAGAAAGGACTGGAATTTCCCAATTGACTCTGAAGAGAAGGTGACAAAAGTCTTTCGCAATCAGGCCAGTGCAGGGTCCTAGGACACAAGGCACTGAGTTTTCCCACCTGGGACTCTCAGAGGTGCTTTCCAGGCGGGTCCTGAAGGAGCAGGATGGGTCCTCCCAGCCCATCCCAGAGCCTGGCTCCCTACCCAGCTCCGCATCTCCTGAAGCACTCTTCCAACCCTTTCCATCTTTCCACCCATCTTTCTGCTCCTTTCTTTCTTGCTGGGTTTGTAGTCTCGGGGAATCTGGTTGAGGGAAAGGAACTCTCTCCCTCTTGGCTGTGAGGAGGGGCTCCCACACCCTGCACTGGGCAAAAGAGTTGCCTTCTCTGGAGGTCAAGGGGACACCTGGGGGCCAGCAAGGGAGGGGCCTAGGGCAGCCCCCGTGTCCCCCATTCCCCCCAGCTCCTGTCTTGTCACTGTCACCATTCAATCATGGCAGATGGGCTGCAGCTGTGAGCGCCAGCCCGGCACACAGGCTGGTCCATGCCACTTGGGAGAGAAGGAAGAGAAGGGAGGGAGGGAAGGAGGAGGAATGAAAGGAGGAGGGAGAGAGGAAAGGGAAGAAGAGGAGGAGGAAAAGGAAGAGTGTACAGGAGGAGAGAGACCAAGGGGTGAGGAGGAAGGAGGCAGGAGCTTTCCTCCCCTCTCTCCCCAGCAGGAGAGCAGAGGCCAGGGCTGGGCTCTCAAGCTGGGAGTGCCAGGCGAGATGGGCATATGCCCTTGATTACTACCAGGACCGCAGGCCAAGCCTCTGCAGCCGCCATGGCCTCATAAATCAGTTTTTAAGTAGCAACCACATGGACATTTCCCAGCTGAGAGGCCTGGCCTCTGTCGGCCCAGTGAGGGCTGCCCTGGTGAGGGGCAGGTGCCAGGCCAGGGCACCAAAGAGACAGAGGTGGTCACACAGGCCTGGGATGGGACCTGGCTCAGACACAACCTGGGGGCAGAAGCTCCTGGCAGTGAGGAGTCAGTCAGAGTGGCTAGAGGCTGCAATATGCCCAGGGTCTCCAGACCCTACCCCGGCTTTTCCTGGGGTCACAGAGGGAGAGAGGGGGTCACTGCTGGAAATCTCGCCCCTCAGCCATTGCCTTCAGGAAGAACAGCAAAGGCGTGGGCAGGAGAATGTCTCTGACACAGGGAGGTGGTGGCCCTGTCCCCAGACCCCGCTCTCCCTGAAGTTGCTTGGACAACGGAATGACTGAGGATGTGATGGCTTGGTGGTCAGACCCAGCAAGCAGGCGCAGGCAGGAGCATGGTGGCTGAGCCTGTGTGCTGGGGGCAGAGGCGTTCCTGCACACACAGGGTGTCTCCTCTGGCAGCAGCCCCTGCACTCCTGCCCTCCCTGCCTCAGGAGGAGGGTTCGGGAGGAGGTGGGGTCCCAGCCCCTTGCCAAAGGCTGCCACACGCCCGGCTGGGCGAGGGCACTCTGCCTTCTCCTCACGAGCGGTGTTTCCTTCCTGGGTGAACAGATGTCTCAGAATTTTAGATGTGCTCTCTGCCCCCCCTTATAGTCCCCCCCAGCTGGCACCGGCTGTGGCAGTGGTGCCCCCTCCCCCAAACCCCTGGCAGCACTGGCTGATGGATCCGCAGGGTGCTGGCCCTGGCTGGGGCACAGGAAGACCCAACAGTCGCTCAAGCTCCTCTCCTCCTCATCTTCCTTCTTTCTTTTTTCTCCGGTCTCCTTGGCCTCCTCTCTCGCTCTCAGCCCCACCTCCGCCCTGTCGCCACAGACCTGCACTCCACCGGGGAGAAACTCCTCCTGGCAACTTTGGTGGAATCCTCCCTCCAGAGACCCCTTTTCTCTGCATTCCTGAGCCATCCCCCCAACCACTGGCTGCCTGCCCTCTGCAGAAACCTGGGGTTCACCCAGAAAATGTAGGGAGAGAATCAGGCAGAGGGGTGGGGATGGAGCTGGGGCAGGCGGAGGAGCCGGGTTGGGCTGAGCGACACCCAAGTTTTCTAATCACCGCTAATTAATGAATAATCCAATTCTGTAGACCCCCCCCCAGCTCAGGGAGGGGGCTGGCCCGCAGTGGGCCAGAGGGGGCCTTGGCAGGCCTGGCAGCCAGGGCGGTACCAGGCGCCCTCCCCCACCCCACCCGCCAGCATTCCGAGGTAACAGGCATTTGTTACCCAGCTCGTGCCAGGAGCGATTGGCAGGTTCGAGCAGGCAGTCATTCTGCACACAGATGTCCCTGCGTTCGCTCTTCTGATATGAATTCTGTCAGCTCCGAATCTGGGAGAGACACGCAGACAGCCCTACAGACAGAGCCACAGACAGACGCAGACGGAGACGGAGCCGTTGTCTGGGGGACCAGCACAGGGCTCCTGTTGTTTTTTCTTTCCTGAAAATATTTTTTAAAAAAGAAATAAAGAAAAATAAGAACATGGCTCCCACTGGTTTGAGGGGAGGCCCTCGCCAAGCTCCAGGGATGGCCACCACTGTGCACTCCTGATGCTCCTGCCCAGCCTTCGTGGGAGCCCTGTGGGCACCGTGCAGCATCTAGGAGCATCAGAGCTGACCAGGGGCAGATGCTGAGAGCAGGGACATCTGCCTGCCCTGCACCCCAGGCCCTTTCGGAATTCTAGGAACAGGGAGCCCAGCTAGTTCTAGAACACACGGGCGCAGGCTCCAGCAGTCTAGGAGCCCTGAGATTCATAGTCCCGGGACATGCACAAACTGCACCTTGAGCCCGTTCCTGAGGGCCCTCTCCACTGGCATAGGGAAGGGCTGCTGTCCAGCACCCTGGCTCAGTGACACCACGTAGCTGGTCCCTTTACTGCCCACAGACCCCAGGCAGCTCGGGGTAGGAGCAACCTGCCCTTTGCCACAGGAACACAGAGGTCAAGCCCTGAGGCTGCGTCCCTGCTGGTGCTGTCTTCCCCTGCCCAGACCTCCTCTTGGCACCTGTCCCCACCCTGACCCTCTGCACAGCCTGGCCCTCCTGCCTCCACTCCCACCAGCCACGGTGGCCTGAGCTGCTGGTGGGTCGTTGGGTATCTACAAGCAGGCTGGGCACAGAGAGCCACTGGGAGTTGGTTCTCTCTGGGCAGCCAGCGAAGTAAGAGGACAGGGCAGGAAAGGGCACCTAGGGATTTGGGTTATGTTTTTCAGGTTTTTTTCCCCCTAATATTTCTTAAAAGAAAAAGCCCCCATCCTGTGTCATCATTTTTATGGGATCTGCAATTCTGGCAAAAATCTGTCTTTAATTTAGCTGTCCATATAAAAATCCTCACTGTATAATAATGAACAGATGCCGTGGAATTTAAGCTGGAGCCTGGGCTCCTCCCGCCTTCCCCCCGCGCCTGGCACCGGGCACCGGGCACCGGCTGAGTGGCACAGACTGGCACCAACACGCGAGTGAAGGGTGGGTAGGGGGCAACCTGGGCCACATGCCAGGGCGCTGGGGTGGGGCAGGTGGAGCTCTGAACTCCAGGGAGAAGGGCCGAATGTTTTTTTGTTTTTGTTTTTGTTTTTTTTTTCCCTGCAAAATGATCGGGAGTTATGGGCTCAGGTTTGGATTGGTTTATGGGGCTTTGTGGTGCTGATTTTTTTTTTTTTTAAATTTAATACCGCCCTTCTCTTCCTAGAAACCCAAATGTTTTTGATATTTTAATTGAGTTGTTTCTGGCCCTCCCCTACGGCGTCCTGGCCTCTCCCCGAGCCTGGATGAGCCAGTTCGCTGCAAGCGGGTTCTGACGCTGCGTTCCCGGCGCACGCACCTCCTGGGGCTGCGGTGGCTCAGGCGGGCTGAGGTGCCCTTCTTCCTTGTGGGAGAAGAGACCGAGGTGGCAATGCCTCGGGAAGTGGGTAAGATGACGAGAGAGAAAGCCCCAGCTGCCCCACTCGAACTCCTGAGCTGTTCCCAAGGGAGAAGGAAAAAAATTCCACGGAGAGTCGGGTGTCCTCTCCTGCCTCAGCCTTCCCTCCGAGCTGGCAAGGCCTAAGGAGGAGGGGCTGTGCTGAGCCCCTACCCCCACCCCTCGCCTTTAATTCGACTCTGGTGAGAACAGATGTCCCAAGCCGGGCGGACTGCCCAGACCCCGCCCAGCTGTGCCCTTGGCAAAGACTTGGCTGAGGGTAGGAACTGGCACGCAGGTCCCCAAAGGGGCTTGGGGGCTTCTGCAGCTCCTGCGGGACCTGACCTCGCAGCCTTGTCCGCCTGGCCAGTGCGGCCTCCGACTGGAGGAGAGAACTCCTGGAAGCCCCATCCTAATTCAATTAATTCCAAAAAGCAGCAGAAGGGAGGGGGGGGAGAGAGAGAGAAAGAGAGAGAGAACACCAGGTGCACACGAAGGGTGTGGAACTAGGTCACCCTGGCCAGCACTGATGACCATGCAGTGTCCAGCACTAAGCTGGCAAGCAAAGCCTGGGAACACATCTGGGTGTCTCCCTCAGTATGCCACTTCAGGTGGCCCTCCCCTGACTAGGGAGTTAGGACACCCAGGCTCCCATGCCTGCCCCTCGCCTGTCTGCTGCCCCGTGTGCCCAGCTGGTCTCGCTCTGCCTTCCCACCTGCATGCCCACACCGAGAGCTCCAAGCCCGGGGTTTCAGGGTAGATAAAGTTCCGCAGAAGATCCTTCTGCCCAGGCACCCATCTACCGTTTCTCACCTAGAAACACTTTTCAGAGAATTTTAAGGATGTGGGACAGAAAGGCAGAAGCTGCTTGGCGAACCAAACAGGGCAGGGTTTCAAGGCTTCTCCCAAGGCAGATGTCCCCTCTGCTCTGGGTCTGTACCCAGGACCTGGATGTCCCAGCTCAGAAAAAAGGAAAGAAAACAGCGTCTTGGGCTGTGGGTCGGAATGCTGTGGCGAGGGGCAGAGTATAGGGGCGGCCTTCTGTCCCTCCCACGTTAGAAGTCAGGGCCCCGGCTTGGGAGGGGAAGTCAAGGCCGCGGTCAGCCAGGTTTGAACTGGGCTCTCTCTCTCTCTCTCTCTCTCTCTCTCTCTCTCTCTCTCTCTCTCTCTCTCTCTCTC
>NDGN011454047.1:0-17772 GCA_002564285.1 Tympanoctomys barrerae
GGTTTTGAAGTTATTAGAAGAGACCATTACTTAAGGAATATGAGAAATCATTAGAAGTTTAATTGGGAATAAATGAATTGGATCCCAGGGCTTGTAGCAACTCAGCAAGCCTTGTCAGCACCTTGCTTTTAGCCCAGTAAAATCCAGCTCAGTTTTTACTTCTAGACATAAAAAGTTGCTGCTGCTTAATCCAGTGGATGCAACGAGGTATTACCAAAGCAACAGAAGCAAATATACCAGGTGAGCCTTAGGTCAATGTTTGTTATCTTAGATCTCTTTCAGTACAACCACTTTAGGCAACATCTTTAGTTTTGAACTTCTCAGTGATACATATATATATATATTTTTTTTTTCTGGTTATTTTGGTGGTGGTGGTGATGGTGGTGGTGGTGGTAATGTGGTGGAGGAAAGCAGAGGTGTGGGATTGATCCCCTTAGTGAATCCTATTCAGATTTGTGTCAGTAAACTAATGGTTTAGGTGGGAAAACAGTTATATGAGATGTGATGACAAATATGATTGATGATTATTTTTTTAAGTGTTATGGCAAAAGATACATTGCCCCTAGTTGCCTTCTCCCTACTACTTAAGCACATCCCAGCGTTGTTGCCACTTTCTGAAGCACTGCTGGAAGTCCTCTTTCGTAACTTTGTTCAGATGCAGTGTCATGGCTGCTTCACTGTTCCGAATGGATGAAAACCATGTAATAGTAATTTTTACTTAGGGGAAGCTCCAGAAATCTTGCAGTGCAAACCTGGTGAGTAAGGGATGAGGAACTTTCCCTCCCTTTCCCTCTCTTCCCTTCCCTTCTCTTCTCTCCCCTTCAGTCCTCTGTCCTCCCCTCAACTCCCCTCAGTTCCCCTTCTCTTCCTTTCCTATCTTTCCTTGTATGGCACTTATTAGCAGCATTCGCCAAATATTTCATTATACCTCATAAAGACAGAGGGAAATAAGTGCACACACAAACTTTCCTTTATTACAGTCAGCATTTGCAAGAAGTGACTGACAGCAAGGACTTACACTGTCTCGTACATGCAGCAAATTGACATACTGGTAATTTCTTTTGTGATTGATATTTTCCTCTTCTTAGAAGGAAAGATACATGTATCCTTATTCAAACAATTCACAAAAAAGAATTTTATTAGTCATACTATGCTAGATTATGCAAAGGTATAAGCAACCCTGCATCAGTGTACTTTACACTCAAACTGTATCTCTCAATTTTGTGGGCACTAGTAAGGTGCTTGTTCCTTATTAGTCCTGCTCTGAGACTCTTTAAGAAGGGCTGGTTTACCCTCCATTTTCTGGAACATTACTGGTTAAAGTAGAGACTAAGTGAGACTGGTGAACCCCAGACCTCTTAGGGACCAGGCTGCACAGCAGGAGGTAGGTGGAAAATGAGCAGGCATGTCTTCACTTCTGCTTCTTGCCAAATCACCAGCAGCACAGGATTCTCCTTGTGACACAAATCCTACTGCGGTCTGCACATGAGGGATCTGAGCACGTACTCCTTGTGCGCATCCAACATGCCATGACCTGAAGTAGATACGAAGTAATGATATCAGTGTCGGGGGACCTCAGATATAACTGCAAGGGACCAGAAGAATCAATTGCTTGAAGACTCATATCAAAATCCTCTCAGTAAGTGACAAACTGCCTCGGGTGGCAGCCTTTATAGTGGAAAGTAAGTTGATAAACTTAGATTATGCAGCTGCATCTGGTGACAGTTTTACATCAGCCTCTGACCCTCATTTTATTCCACACATATTCCATCCATTATTTTCTTTACCACTTCTGTGGCTGTGTCCCATTCCCACTCTTTCCTGCCTCGATCAGCTCATAAGCTAGTGCTAGCTGACATGAGTGAAAACAAAAGGAAACAAAACAAGAGGAAGCATCACTGGAGAGCTTCTTTGTAATCCAAAAACCTGTGATGAGACAGCAGAGGATTGTAAGCCAGCCAACAAGAAAACTGCATTTACAATAAAATACCAAGGTTTCTATTTAATTAAAGGTCCATCTCAACAGGTGATTAACATTGTCCAAGAACATTTTGCATCATAAATGGTAACCAACTGTTTGAGGACATCATGAAACCTCCAAAACTGCCTTGTCCCATGGAGAACACGTATCCTCCATTGAAAGACAAGGCTTTGGAGTTTTTCCAAAAGAAAAAAAAAAATGAATATAATGAACAAAAAGGAGTATTGAAAGCTACCATTTCGACAAATGTGCCTGCACTGAGAGCATCTTTGTTAGTGGCTAACTGTATTCCTAAAGTTAAGAAGCCCTTTACTATTGGTTTAAAAGTTGATCCTGTCTGCTTCTAAGGATATTTAAAATGGGCTTTTAGGAGAGGCTGAAATTCAAAAGATGGCCCACGTTGCCTTTTGGCTTGCACCAAAGCTAGATGAATTGATAAAATACTATAATGAAATAGTAAGGCACAGTTGTGAGAGAGGTTTAATGAATCCTGTGGTGTGGAATCCAGGTTGATAAGGCCACGGACATTTATTCTAGGTCATACTGCATGTCTCTGTGTAACACTCCTTTGGGAGGACATACAGAAGGTAGTCATACACTTCCCACCAGCCTGCATCGCAGCTGCAGAAATGCTCATGTTTTTAAGTGATTATGTATCAAGGAAGTGGATGCTGGTCATTTTGGGTTGGTGTATTATGCATGGATGGAGCAGCTGCCCCACCAGTGAGGCAGGTTTCTGGTTTCACTACGTGAGTTAAAGAAGTTCCTTCTCAATATGAGCCTACGCATTTTGTCATCTGAGAAAAATGCTGGCTATCTGAGAAATATCTTCCTAACATTTTGGAATATGTGAGTATAATGATCAGTTTGAAGTTGTGCCTTTAATCCACACCTCTTGGTGCAGCTATGCAAGGAGCTGGACCCTGAGCACATGTGTCTTCTCTTTTAATGTAGCAAGATGGCTTTCAAAGGTAGATCACTGGCCAGTTTTTAACTTATGAGAACCACTACCAAAATTTTATAGAAAACATATCAACAATTTTCAGTGACACAGAATAAGTTTCACAATTATCTTCCCTGTGTGACTTACCCAGTCTTTCCAATGAACTGAGCCTATCATTATGGGAGAACAACTGTGTTCAAGTCTTCAGATAATGGGGTTGAATTCAAAGCCAAAGTGGGATTATGGGGGTGTTAAGGGAGCAATGACATTTTTGACAAGTTGGAAAGTTTTGCAGAAATTTTGAAAGAGACTGATCCAGGGCCAGATGTTCAGTGATCACCTATGTCAGCTTTCAAAGACTGTGCATATTAATTTCCAATTAGAAAAGAGTACCCAGCTAGGAGGAGATGCTCCACAACTCATTTGTGAACAAGCGTGTGAGTGCATTTTGTCTTGGATAGAAGAGGATCAGCTTCTTGCAGCTGCACATGACAGCACCCTCAAAAGTAAGCTTGAGTCAACTCAGACCTTCAGGGGTTCTGGATTAAAGTCCAACAGGAATATGCTGAGATTGCTGCAAAAGCACCAAGATGCCTGCTTCCATTTCCGCCATTCTCTCTTTATGAAGAATGGTTTTTGCAGTGATCAAAAACCATATGAGCTCAGTGACAGCAACCTTGTGACATCACAGAGTAGATTCTACATAGGTAACACACTTCGTCTTCATCACTGTCAGACGTGACCACCTAGGGGCAGGAAAGCAAGCTCAGCATTTGCGCAGGCTCTACACAATGGTGAGCTTCATAATTACTTCTTATGTTATGAGGTCGCAATAGAAATAAGATGCACCATTAATGTCATGAGCTGGAACCATCCCCAAACCACATCCCTTCCTTGTTCCACTGAACACTCATCTTCCCTGTAACCAGTTCCTGGTGCCACAGAGGTCAGGGACTGCTGCAGAAAAGTAGAACTAGAGGTCTCCAGACCAGCAGTTAAGTTATCCGGTGACCAGTGACATCAGTTTTGTCCACAGTTGATTGGATATAAGTAGTTGCATAGGCGTGTCCCACTCAGAGGGTGAATGGCTAGTAGAGAGGATTCAAGAGGAGACTGCTGAATAATCAGCATATTTACCCAGAGAAACTACCACAGATACCAAGCCCCTAAGTTAATTAGAAATTCACATTTTTCAGTGTCCACTTAGCCCTGTCTTGTCACCTAAACATTATTTGTCACAGGATATTCGTTACTGACACAACAAAAGTTCTAAACATTATTTGTCACAGGATATTCGTTACTGACACAACAAAAGTTCTAAGTTTTGTCATTCTCAAGTTGGACCCTACTTTTAAAAATTACTAATGTTGGACCAGGAAGATAGCTCAGTAGCATAAGTGCCTACCACATAAGCACAAGGTCCTTAGGTCCATCCCTAGGATCCCCCTCAAAAAATTGCTGATGTTGTGTGCTTTTTCATGGTTTGTCACTATTTGAAATTTCTCAAAGGACATCTTGTGTATTGTGATCATGATCATCGAAAGAAGCTAAATATAAAATATTTAAACTCCTGTTTAATCTTTTATTGAAGGGGGTGGGAAAAGGAAAGTGCAAATCGTGTAAGCACCCCTTTACTCACTCAAGTAGGCATTGGCCAAATTTGGTCCGTGTGCCCGGCAACGTGGTATGTTCTGAGCATTCGTGTAGATGGGGTATATAATTAGAATTGTAAGTTTCCAAACTCTTGATGACTACCATTAAATTGGCTGAAAGCTCCCTCTGTTCTTTGATCTGAGTCTGGGAGTAAATGGGAAAGTAGTGAAAGGAAAAGGAAGGAAAAGGACCAAAATGTGCTAGGGATATGTAGCAATTCCCCAAAATGAGTGTAGTTGTTGTATAGCACAAATGTACACTAATGAAAAAAAGGGAAGGGGAAGAAAGTCATCTATAGGTCGAATCCTTGTAAAGTGAACTGCAACCTAACTGTGCACTTTAACAAAATGCAATCTCAGTAAGAACATATTCTTATACCAAAAGCATTCACAGAGGTCAGGCCTCAGCCAAACAGATACTGCAAAAGATCAGACCATGTGTGTGGAAGGCGAGTGCTCAATCATGATTAAACAGCCTGTTCCTTTAAATCACTAGTTTTCTTATTCCTCTCTAAATACAACCTTTTTGTGTTGTGGGACAGAGTGCTCCACAACTCACACAATTCTGGGTGCTGTTCAACTCATGAATCTTTTTTTGCTTAAAGAAACTGCTAATTTTAATTTTTCTGAACATTTTCTCTTCACAGTCATCACAAAAGAGAGTAGAAGGTACTCTGGAAGCACAGAGGATGCTGGCCTAAGCCACCTGTGAATGTGTATGTCAGGTAGCTTTTGAAAGAAATGTGATGTAAAATGCAAGATAAAGGATGGGCTGGAGTAAAGACCGCGAAGTCAGAGGTGAGGCTAGCAGGAGAGAGAGAGAGTTGCAAAGATGAGGAACAGGAGTTTGGAATAAAAGCCTAGAAAGTAACAGTGCAAAGAATTATATAGATTTGTATAAATGATTTTAGAGAATATGGGGCTTAGCAAGTTATTGCATTCTGGCTTCTCAAAGGCATAGTCAACTTTTAGCACCATAAATAAAAATTGAGCTTCCTCATTTAATTGTGCAGCATGCCATACATGGGCGAAGAGGGGACGGCAAAGCTTTAAAAGTCTGGTAAATTGTAAAGATCAGAAAAGCTTCTTCGTGTAATGTAGTCTTATTTGGAAATCCAGTGGGAATGTGGAATAGGCTACATTCCAGATAAAACGGGTGGTGCTGTTGTGGATTTGTGCGGCACACTCCAACAGCTGCAGCCTGGCTCTCTCTGTTCCCGCTCATTGTTGCCCTGGGCACGCACAGCTGGGACACAAAGGCCTCTGAGGCATGCACATGTTGCCAGGTACAGTTTATTTCTGATTGGACCCAAGTTGTTGCACTTTTAAATGAAATCTCTTCAGACATCAAGTAGAGGCGTTGCACTGTGTTGGTATTTCACAAAGATGACTTTTGAGCTACAATGACTGCAAGATACTTTGGACCAAGTTTATGTCCTGGCAGAAATAGAAATAAACCAAGCACAAAACTTTGGTGTGAATATTGGTTCCCCTCCCTTTCCAGGCCTCTGTTTTTCCCTGTCTTGTGCTCAGAACAAGAGAAAGAGTTAAACAAATGAATTTGATGGAAAGAAAATTTTATCTGGTCTCTATATATTACAGTTCAGATTTCATATTAGGTGATCTGATTGGTTCCCAAAGATCTTCCTACTGAGATTACTCTGAGGATTAGAATTTCAGAATATGAATTTGGGATGGAGCAGGAAACATTCAGACCACTGGAATCGAGAGGAGGAAAGATGAACTTCGAGAGTCATCCCTAAGTGGCCGGGGAGATGCATAAGCGCTTCCCTGGCAAGAGCAAGGGCATGAGTTCAAGCCCCGGTTCCAGGAGAAAAAAGTCATTTCTAAAATAAAAGCCAGGGAAGAGTGATAACTTATATTCTAGAGATGTTTATAATATGAAATCTATCTATAGTAAATTCAAATAATGCTGATAGGAGGCAACAGTATTGCATCTCTGTACATAGGCTGTTTTAACATTATTGACATAGATGTGGACCAGGCTTTTCATTCATTGAAACTGTACAATCTAGGGCTTATTTGCACATTGAATTATGCCACCATCAGTACTGTGAGTTTTATATAATAACAAGACAAATATTTTCCATAGGTCAGCCTCTCAATCTTTTGTCCTGCTCGGATAAGCTCTCCTTCCACAGCTTTTCATGCTCTTAGTGTCATGTCAGCATATAAGACCTGAAGGAAAGTTGTAATCTTTCTCTGCACATTGATTTGATATAAAGTAGAATTTAAAAAAAAATGGGGCTGGGGAGATGGCTCAGTAGAATCAGCGCTTGCTTGGCAAGCACAAGGGCCCGAGTTGAGTCCCTGATTCCGCCAAAAACAACAACAAAAAAAAATCACAGCACATCAGAGGGCCTGCTTTAGGAGAGCCATTTTGTCTAGGAGATGATGGGGCAGAAAAGTAGCAATGGCTGTGAGAGCTGTGACATTTTCCATTTCACTTCAGTTTCACAGTGATAGGATCTGAAACTTTACACTTAAACTCCACATGATATAAAATAAATATATACAATTTTAGGCAAATAACTGTATCTGGATATGTAAATATTCTTTTATTAAATTTTGATATGGAAAGGTTGAACTATAATGCACAGTGGGCCTATGTTAATTTAATTTAATTTTTTGGTCTTGACAGGCAGCTCTTAGGAGTTACTTCCAAAGCAGAAAATCATGTCTGTCAGTGCTATTGGCTCGGATGTGTTCCGTAGGGATGAGAGGCATGGGAAGAACGCAGAGACGCCATCACAGCTGACAGATGAGGTCTGACATGGCCGCCCACGAGGCACACATGCAGCCTAGCTCAGATGATGTTCCATGAATTAAACCCTGTGATTCCTATAAAGAATGCGATCTATAAGTTTGACTAAGTGGGAAAAATGAGTCAAGTCAACACATATTGTTTGAAAGACAGGTCTGCATCAACTTCAGGATTTTACGCTTAAACTGGGCAGGCTTCTCTTAACAGTATCAGTGCATTTCTTTATCAACTCATCAAGACCTGTAAGCCCAAGACCGGATTCCTCGTGTTCAGCAGTGTGTGTGACCAGGGATGTGTGAAGCCAGGTCTCTAGCAATTTGCATCATGATTTATCACCTCTTTCCCCCTCCCAAGGAGAGACTCATACTTCTTCATTCATTCATCTTAGGCATGTAGTTGCTGTGGCTACTGAAATATGTGTAGCCAGATAATGTTCCTTGTCTGAAAAACCTTTATGACCCATCACATGTGTATAGTGTTGTTCTTTCTCTCAGCTGTGGAAATAGCAGCATTTAAATTATAAGCTTTTAATGTTTTCTTTTGCCTTTGCTTTTCTTATTTATTTATTTATTTATTTATTGTGGCACTGGGGTTTGAACTCAGGTCCTTGCACTTGCCAAGCAAGCGCTTATTCAACTGCCCCCCCCTTTTGTATTTAGGACAGGGTCTGCAGGGTCTTACTCCTTAGATCTGACTCAGAGTGATTCTCTTGTTTTCAACCTCCCAAGTGCTGGGATTGCAGATGTGTACCACCATACCCAATCTCAATCTCAGCTCATCCTACAGATGGGGTCGCCACAGCTCAGGGAGGATCAAACCCCGGCTGCTGTGCTCTGCCTAAGCAGGTGCTTTAGTCCACTGAGCTATCAGGCCAGCCCCTCATTTGTATATTCTTGAATGGGATGTTAATCTTTCCTATTTCACTGACACATTTATTGTATGTAATGATGGCTCTTCGTGCAGGAGGTGGTGTATGTACGTAATACATCTAATGTCTTCATCCCATTTCCTCCCCCATAGCAAAGCATTTCTTCTATTTCTTGCTCCCTTTCTCTTTTGCAAAGATCTGTGGCCCTATATTTTATTATCTACCATTCATTTTGTTCTTTATATTTCGCATTTCTCACATAAGAGAAAATGTGCAACATTTAAGCTTGTATGTCTGATTTATTTCATTTAATATTATGGTCTCAATATGCTTTTTATTTCCTACAAATGTCACATGTTTATCTTTAATGGTAGAGTAACACTCTGCTGTGTATAAATACCACACTTTATTCCTTCATGATGGATATATAAGCTGCTGTTAAGACTACCTGTTATAAAGCATGGTTCTGTAACCTGAATGTGCATCACTGCAATATGATGTCTTTTAACTCTCTTGGGAAGATATTTAGAAGGGAAAGAGCAGGGACTCATAGAATTTATCATTTTAGTTTTTGTGTCATCTCCTTACTGATTTCCAAAATAGATGTAGAAACTTACATTCCCCCCTACAATGTAGAAGTGTTCCTTCATTTCCGTCACCTTGCCAGCATGTGTTATTATTTCATTTCTTGCTGAGAGGCATCTCTTCTGCAGTCAGATGGAATAACAGTGTTGATTTAATGTACATTTTGAGTGGGATATTAATTTTGCCTATAATTAAAGTTGAATTTATCAAGATCTACTTTTTGTTGTTGTTTCTTTTTTGTGTATTTAGTACAGGGTGTACAAGGTCTCACTACACAGATTGAACTCAGAGTGATCCCCCTGTTTTCAGCCTAGCAAGTGCTGGGGTTACAGGTGCACACCACCATGCCCAGTCTCATTCGCTCTCTCAGTGCGCCCCGGGGGGCAAGGCCAGCATGGCATGCTGGGGGTCGAACCCTGGTCACTGTGTCTGCCTACGCAGACACTTTAATCCACTGAGCTATCTGGCTAGCCCATGTTGCTGTCTATTTCTTTACCTGCAGCGTTACCTGGTAAGTGAGTTTAGCATTTTCCAATGATTTTCTACTTCTACCTAGTGTATTTCTGTCATCCTGGAAGGAAAAACTCCTAGAAAATGCAACAATTTAGAGCTTTTAAAAGTGATTGTTGTAGAATAGAGATAGGGTAATGGAAAAAAAAAAAGAAAGAAAACATTTTAAGTAAATGATTCTATTCTTGGTCTCCAGTAGTTCTGCCCCTCCCCTGTTGGGAATTGTGGGATCCAGTAGCCCAGAATCACACACATGCAGTTTGAAGAGGTCTTCCAGTACAAAGTAATTGGCACACTGATAGCAATAAAAAGCTGACTTATACTTTCACTTGATCCCTATATATGGAAATGCTGCTTTTGTGTACATGTTCATCATTTCAGGCTGCTCACTAGAATGAGACTCTGACTGTGCCTGGGCAGGAGCTGGGTTCATGACACACCGCTGGGTCACTGTTTCTGATGTTATCGTGTGTGTGTTCATACGCTCCACCTGTGTGAGTGTGTATGTACTTGACATTGTGTTACCTTCCACAACTTTGTCATTAGAACACTAAAAGCCATTAGCAGGATTCTGTATCTCCAGTAGGTTTAGGTTAATTTACAGAATGCCAAGTGACCTTAATAATTAGAGAATATGTTGTTTATGTCCTTAGTAAGATCCTCACATAGACAAAACTTAGCATATGCTGTATTTTTGCTCATTGCATTGATTTAGAGAAATCCTTATCTAAAACATTTCCTTTGTTATTACATATTATACAATTGAAAGATTATTCTAAAGAAATAAAATAAGTTACCAATTAAACTTATTTCTCAGACTGTAGCATTCAAAATCAGATTTAGTATAAATATTCAATATTTAAATGTATATAAGCTATTTAATTTTAACAGAAACTAAACTCTAAGAAATACCTCTTAATTTTAAATGCTTCAATTAATTTTAAAATGACATCATTATCTCTTCATTCCCCACTCTACTTTTAATTATTCTTTTTTAAATTGAAACTACTGGCTATAATTAATTTTTGGAAAGATGCTATGTGCGAACTAGGAAACATATAATATGTGTTTTGCAATGAGTCTGCTTAAGGGGTAATTAATTTTCATAAGACATAAGAGGAAATTTTAATAAAAGGCAGTTCTCATTTTATTCCTGTTTTAATCCCAGAGGAAATCTACATGATAAGAATATATTGTTCCTTGCTTTCACAGAACATTCAGAGATTTTATCAGGGCAAAACGAAACTTTTTATGCAAAAAAAAAAAAATGTCCAACACAGTATGAGAGTTGCTGTTTTTTAACCCTCTTTTCAAGAGCATTCAGACACAGCATACTGTGAAGCACATTTATTTTTCTTGCAACAACAGTATCCCCTGCCATGAATGATTCTGTTTTGTGACTTTAAAGAACATTGAAGAAGTTTGACGTGTTTGTCTGACTTTTCCAAGGCAAAAAATTTGAAATATTCATAGCTCTTACAGGTCTAGTCAGACTTCAGCATTTGCTAATGATTCTTCCATGGAACTTGTCAATGCTCAGATTCATGAACATCTATCTAGCATATGACTTCCTTCACAAAATGAGTATATGGTAATAAAGAGAGAGAGAACAGGAAAACTGTTCCGAGGTGTGTCTTCTAGTCCGTCTGCTGATAATCTCTTACAGAAATTCAGTGATTCACTTTTCGCTCCAACCTTGAAATGGTTTTAGAAATAATCCTTTTTTTTAGTAAAAGTATGAACTGTCTACTGTGCATGCCTTGAGCCTTAGGGTCACAGCTAGCATGCAGGCTGTAAGCGTGCAGTCTAGTGTCAAGTGTGCTTCACTTTGTTCTAAGAGTGCACAAAACTCAGTGGCATTCACTGTCCGTGTAGCAGCTCTGGTGTGAGGTGGTGTCTGTCAGGACTTCACTCTTCTGTGATGTAATAAATATCCAGAAGCCATTAGAGATGGATAGTGATTTCAACATGAACTAGTCCAGGATGAAATATAAAAACAGAAATGTTTAATGACCCTTGGCTTTCAAATATATGCGGTAATGAATATTGAATTTAAATATTTAAATTTAGCCCGTTTCATAAATGTATTTCCATCATTCTTGCAATATGGGTTTTTACAGTGAACTTTAAAAATATTCCTAAATCAATATACTGATGTTCAAGTATTCTCTCACATTACATTATTTTCTTCTTTTTCCATAGGGAGAAGTAATTTGTCCTTCTCCCTTTACATATTAAACTCAGAAAAGCAAAAGGAAGAACATAAGCAAAAAAAATACACCTTCTTTTAGTAGGTCATATACAAGGACAACAAGAGGAGTCTAAAGAATGTTGAAAACACCCATTCTTGACAACTTTTGTTCAGCATAAAACAGGAACAGTGTTCCTGAGCAAAGGCTGATATCCTTGCCTCCTCCTCTTTTCTCCTGGAATCTTTTTAATTTCATGCTTCCCTTTGGAACTTTACATTATATCTAAACTTACATCTAAGCCTCCTGTAAGTCCTTTTTCCCATCAATTCTTTGTTTTACTTACCTATTTTCTGTTATTTTAAGCCTACTGTTTTTACCTATGTTGCAGAAATAGGGGGTCATGTCATTAAATTTTCTTTCCAAGAAAAGTAAAGAGCAGAAATTGAATGATTCTGAAAAGTATATAGAAACCAATATATATGAGGTCAGAATATTAGGAAAAAAAACTTTAAACCTTCATCTGTTATTTCTTAAGTTGAACCATATGATTGCCATTTGTTATAGGTTAGAAAGATCAACATTGACTGTTTCCAGCAATCCATCCTAATATTATTTCCTAAGCTTTGAATTCTTGTGAAGAACTTATTTTTCTCATTTATGGTGCCGCACTTACTTAATTTCTATAGATACTCACAGGAGTTAAAGAAGATCCAGCGCAGTAGCCTTCCTCAGATTTTCTCTGTTATCATTAGATACCGTAGTGCAGTTTCATTGCCAGGAACTATCATATTTCATATTTTAAAGCAGCCATTATACCTCAAAAAGAACATAGAAAATATTCATTGATATCCTCTCATATTTCTAGAAAAATAAATCCAGACTCAGACAAGAGTCATGAAAAAACTCTTTATGATTACTGCATATGTCAGAGTAGCATTGTAGACCTAAATATCTTCAGAGATATGGTCTTGGCATTATGAGGGTGACAGAGGGTTGTGTACACCTGCTCACTGTTCCATAGCAATGACAATTCCTAGTGGAGGGACCCATAAATAGAGGAACACTGGAGCAATGTGGAAAGAGAATGGACAATCAGAGGATCTAAGGGCTGTTGATTTTTCCAAAGGAAATCGCTGTTGACCTGTCAGTTAGTATCATTCATGTGCTGTAGAAATTGCTTAGAATGGCCCTGGAACATTGTGGGCACTTTAGAGTACCCACTTTTATTAAGTTGGCACATTCTGGGCTCTTCACTTGAAAAAAATACAGTGGCAGGTAGGGACTGTTTGTGGAGAAGGCAAGACCATTCATTTCCTTTCATCTGCAGCAGTTGTGTTCATAATGCATGTCTTTCTTATCCTTACCATGTTTTCAAGGACCTGAAATGATGGAGCAACTTTGTGGTACAATGTTCATAATAGAGACCTTATAAACTACGTAATATTGCACACTTCAATTTAAAAACAAAATCTTTGATTGATTTAATATAGGGATTCTCTACACAGCTTGGAGTCATAATGATCCTCCTGTCTCAGACTCAGGTGTGTGCTACCGTGCCCGATTTTGGTGTTGGCATGACATGTGGTACCAGGGATCGAACCCGAGTCTTTATGCTTATCAGGCAGGTGCTTAGAACGCTGAGCTCCCCAGCTAACACACTTCAATTTTTGAGCTCTGTTCCTCCTGTGAAAGAGTTTATAATAGTATTTGTTGCCAAGTTATTGCAAGGAATACATGATACACTTTTAAAAATATACAGCCATTGTTATTATAGGTATTGTTATTAAATTGTTCCAACTCAGGAGACAAAAGCCCGTCAGTCCTTCTCTGACCAACTCAGAGGCTTGTGTTTTTTGTTTTGTTTTGTTTTTTTCAAATTTGCATTAGTAGACAGAAAGTCAGAATCCTACCATTTTCTTTCTAGGAAACTAGAGAATTCCTTGACATTAACCAGCTTGTTTTCAGGCTGTGTTATCTAAGCACACTTACAAGAATGAAGCTCTAGAACAGCCTGAGTAAAATGTCCTACTATCCCAAAACCATTGTGAAAGATTATCTAAATAAATAAGGAAGAGGTTCTTCTCAACTCTGAAACAACATGCTTCTGTCCTTTATTCTTTTTCAATTAATCAACTGACCAAAATTAATAACTGCTTACTGATGGCTAGTCCTTGCTGTACTTTGTATCTATTCATATCTAATCCTATTTGCTCTAAATTCTTATTCACTCTTATTTGATCCCTGATACTCTAAATACTCAATAAATCTAACTACTTATTTATTTTATATTTTGCCTTCTCTGACTACACTATCTGAAATTACATTTTCCAGTCTCCCCACCCCAACTTTTCTTATCTTTTTTTATTTTTATTAATTTTATTGAGAAAGAAATAGCAATGAAACAGTTTCAAAACAGGTTAGTAAGGCAGTTACAGTAATTAATACATTGCATAATGTTGTCTTCATAGTAGTTATTCATAGTATAAGATACAGACATGATATCCTGTCCAAACGCTATTAGTACAAATCTTTCTTCTTATTGAATTGAAAGTAACTGTATATCTATCCTAACTATTTTGTATATACAGATACAAAATGGTCCTTCATTCATATCCCCTTTTTTGTTTAGTTTTGTCAGAGTTGAGTATTCCATTGCCATTTAAATAGTCCAACATTTTGGCCCTAGCAATTCAAGGTCAGTGAGAACTCAGAACATAAGCGAACCTGTACTGTGACATCCTGTATCAAAGTGATTGATGATGTAGAGTGTGCCTCAGGTGAGTCACATGGAGAGAAAAACCTTCTCTCAGGCTTTCACAGAGAGCAAATTGGTCAAGCAATAGCTGTGACTCATCCACGTGGCTGACACTGACAAAGGATCTTATCCTTATTTTTTTTTGTTTTTTTTATTTTTTATNTTTTGCAATACCTGTGATTGAACTCAGGACCTTGTGCTTGTCAGGCAGGCATTTATTCTACTGAGCTATCTCTCCAGCCCCTTATCCTTATTTATGTTTTATCTGTCGTATTGCAAATGCCACTGTTCTCTTTTCTAAATCATTTAAAAACATTTTTTTTTTTATTTATTTGGTACAAGGTCTTGCCACACAGCTCAGATTACAGAGGATTACAGGCATGTGCCATGAGGTCAAGTTTTGGTGGCTGGCACTGCAGTCCTAGGATCCTGAGACCTGCAAGGCATGCTGGACGAAGGCTAAAACCTGGGTCCTGTGCTTGCGAAGCAGGCACTTAGTCCACCACGCTATCACTCCAGCCTGAGAATGCCACTGTTAACCAAAACTGTCCAGACCAAGAGCCCTTTGACATAAATGTTTATTGAGCCTTTTCTGATGGTATCCAGAAAAATAAAGGACCATTCCTGGGAAAATTTCCAACACACCAGCAGCAAGACTAGAAAGCAGTAACAAAATGTGTACCAGGCAACAACTATGAACATTTTTTAAATATTTGCAAAATGAAAACTTTATAATATGCAAAAGTTGTAGAATACAAAGGACCCAATTAAGCAAATAAAAAACAGCTTTGTCTACAAGGCAGTAAGTACATAAAGGACAATTATTGTTCATTGGTTGACTGAAGTTAATTGTTCAGAAGATTTCTATGTAAATACGACTGGCCTGGTGATGACTATGATGGAATGTGAGTCAAGTTTTCAAGAAAATCTCTTCCTCTTGGTTTCATTGGCAGTTGTTAAAATTAATTTCCCTTATCTCTAACCTCTCCAGCCTCTAGCCTTCATAATTAAGTTTAGGACTTTTTAGATGTCTTGTTTTTATCACCAGGTTCTCATATATTCTTTCCTTATTTAATGTTTACTTTTGTAATGAAATGAAACCTTCCTAAGAACCTATACTTTTGTCTTTTTTGTCCATTAAATTCCATTGTCTAGGTATAAGGAAACTAATATATTTATGCAGATAATGGGTGAAAAAGGTTGAGGCCCAGAATCATTGACTACTAAGGGAAGACAACAATTCCTTGGGGAGCCAGTCTTCTGTGGCCAAAAAGGAGCACATATGGGGTGTCTCTACCACTTATTTCCACATGCACATGTACACTGTATAAGCCATCCCTGTTTCTACTCCAAATGCTTACATTTTATTGAAGGTTATATACAGTTATAAAAAGTGGTAATTAAATAGAAATTACAAGACTGTGATAAATAGTGTTATGAACGAGTAAGCCTTTTAAGGGAATGGATGACTTAAGGAAGAAATTCTTTGTAAAATAATCAAGAGATTTCAATGGAAAAAGCAAATAGGAAAGGAGTAGGAGGGGAGGTAAGTGAAGAGAGAGAAGAGAAAGGAAGGAGAAATAAAAGGAATAACTTATTGACACCAAAAATTTGCAGAGAATGTACCTTGGGAAGAATTGAGGCCCTTTCAGATTCATGGTGAACTCAGAGATGGGAAGGAACCTCTCAATTTTCTAAGAGCAATTACCTTCAACTACACTTAATTAATTACCACTAATGACAGATGAGTGGGAAATGTATAAGATGAAACTTGGAACATAAGCATGAAATAAACTTTCTGGAAGATTTCATACTGCATTTTTTTCATGAATAGTAAATTGCATCCAGATCCCTAGTTAAATACCGCATAGATTTTCTACAGCTAAGAGAATGGAATTAGTTGATACGCCAGCCAGTAGATTTTCAAATGAACATAAATTTTCTACTTTGAGGATCATTTTCCCTTTTAACATTGATTACTTTTCAAGTCTTAAACACCATGACACATTCCTTAGACATGGAAAAGAGGGCAGTAGCATCTATTGCACAGTTTCCTTAGCTGAACAGAAAAATGGCTTGGAGATGGGGAACAGTAGAGGTAATCCAGGAGGTCACTGTGGGGCATTTGTCATTTCAGAGAGTAATATTTTAAAATTTATTGTAGTTGATTAGCGATGAGTAGTAGATATTTCAGATATATACACATAAACTTATATATATATAATATGTATGATAATATATATATATATATATATATATATTCTAGGACTTACAGACTTTAGAAATAGCAAACAGAGGAAAAAGTACAAAGAACAGAGGACCACAACTCCTAGATTGTTAACCTGAGCAGCCAGGAGAAAAATAAAGGTATTTGCTAAGAGAGACAAGATTATAGAATTTAGTGGTTCTGAAACTTTTATACTGGGACATCTTTGTATACTAAAAGGAATTGATTCCCCAGTCTATTGATGATGAGTTTGGTATATACAAGTGGTGGTAAACCTACATTATATGTGTATTTGTTTATGTTTTATGGCAAAAGCTGTTAATGTAGAATTTGTTTACTCTAAATAAAGACCTCTATATTCAGGTTTGAGTTCAGTGTAGATATTTAGCAGTAAATAAATAGGTTTAGGGATGCAGTGTAGGCCTCATTTCTAAAAGGCTGATCATCAATAGTCTATACCAGTATTTACTACCACAAAAATTGAAGCAGATAATTTTTAAATATATACTTATTAAAATATGATACTAATAATCACATGCTAAATAGCATATTTTATCAATATAATCATACTAATTTATTGTGTGAAGCCAAGAAATAAGGAAAAGAATATACAACAATACTTTGATTCACAAATCCTTTTTTCAGTGTGGTTCACAAAAAAAGCATTTGCAAAACTTTGTCTTAGTTGGCAAATTCTGACACCTCTGAGCATGGCTGTGGTTCCTAAAACAATTCCTAGTGTGGCCATCTTTTCCAAAATCACAGAACAAATTAAGTTCATGAACATGTATATCCCATCTCCATCAAGTCTGCCCTAGTACAAAACAGTTTAAATCATCATGTCTTCTGCACTCAGTCTCTTTTGTTATCACACCTCACATAGCTTTTGAGTGAGTAAAACTCTTACTCTTTACTTTTCATAAATTGAGAGTGCAAGGGCAAATGTCTTAATGTCTTAATATACTTAGAGTTAGTACTGGCCTGTGCATCTGCAGGGTCTCTGGACAGCATATACATGCCACGACTTAAAGTCATGGATCATTCTCAAGCATATTTGCCCCTACCCTAATTTTCCATCCCTTATTTGGAAGATCAATAATTTTATAGAAATTTGTTCTTCCAAACATAATTTTTCCTTATAGAAAATTGTAGTCGATTCAGATTTAGACTCAGGTACTTTTTCCTGGACATCTCTCTGCTCCATTTTCCCATCCCTTATCTCACCTGGAGTATATAAAATCTTAGACCTTAGCTCTTGTTTTTTTTTTTTTTTT
>NDGN011454060.1:0-11138 GCA_002564285.1 Tympanoctomys barrerae
ACACACACACACACACACACACACACACACACAAATAAATAAATAAAATTTAAAAAAAAAAATATATATATATATATATGTATGTATGTATTAACAGTGTTCTTGCTTGAAAGGTAAATGGTATGGTTTCCCTACTCAGAGCTCACAAAGGCCCTCTCTCACCAGTTTCTGGACTTAGGGGAGATGGATGCCAGGAGGCCATTGCCCAAGAGGAGATGGATGAGGGTATGCTGGCTGGGGTGGGGATGTCTCAAAGGCTGGCTTAGTCCTGTAGGGGACTGCTGGATGGCATGTGCAGGTCTGTTTGCATCTCTGAGACTAAAACATGGAACAAGGTCCCAGAGCTCATCTGAGACCAAGGAAGCAGGGGCTGCTAGTGAGACCTGCCCTGCCACTCAGAGGTGGCCCTGGGTGTGGGGCTTATGGGGGTCATTGTCTGAGTTAATAGGCAATTCACATCAACTGGCATGTTCAACCAGCCATGCTGAGGTTCCGGTAGGATCTGAAGTTTTATCCTTCAGTTGAAGGGACAGGGGCATTTGGACTCTGCAGTATTTAGCCATAAAGGAAAAAAGTCAGCAAATGTTATACTCCCACAGCTGAGGGTGGGAGGCTGTGCCAGGCCTGTGAGGTGAGCTCCAGAACACAGGTGTTCACTCTATCTGTGTTCCTGGAGCACAACCAACACAGAGGGCCACACAAGGGACCATGCCTCTGATCTGCGCCAGCTGGGCTGGTAACAAGGAGATGGCGTGCAGCGAGGACCTTCTTGGTGTGCTCTTCATGTGGAGCAGATGATGGGTGAAGTGGCCGTGATGCAGGGGACCAGGATGGACAGGGTGCTGTCATGCGTGCTGGCTCTGGGTGCCTCCTGGGCCTGGTGCCTGGGCCCACCCTCCAGGGAGAGCCCTTTGCTGATTCCATACCAACGAGTTTGTGTTTGTCTCTGGGGAGCCTTGGGCGGGGAGACTGACACACATAGCTTGAGCTCCCAGTCTACTTGGGGGCTCCTCTCCCTGGAGTGGTGACTGCCTGAAGATTGCTGTGAGACTGCAGGGTGAGTGGGGGAGCAGGCCAGGGTGTGGGGGTGTAGATCTGTGCTTGCTGATCTTTATCATTGATGGGGCTCTCTTGTTTCCTGACTTCCCATTATTAATTAAAGGTGAGACAGAGGTAGCTCAGGGTATCCCAGATCTGATCCAAGTGGCCAGAGCTCTGCTGCAGGGCCAGGGCTGGGGCTGGTGTGGGTGCCTTGATCAGGATGCTGAGGGTAGGGTCTTGGCCCACATGGTGGTTGTACTTCTCACTTTTCTTGGTTCCTGGGGCAGGCCTGCATGCCTTGGCCCGAGGCTTGCCTAGGATGAAGAAGGGACATTTTCTGGGGTTGGGTGTCTGGGTCCATGTTTTCCGTCAGCCCATAGAAGTGGGGTAATGCTGTGAGCCCAGAGTGCAGGGTGGGTATGCCTGGGAGGTCTGCTTCCTCTGTCCATCTCTATCATGGAGTAGGGATGAGACTAAAAATCTATGCGTGGATGCGAAGTTATTTTAGGGAAAAAAGTAGGGTCGCAAGAATCTCTGGATCCTGGTAATGTCCTGCCTGTGGGGCTGACTTCCCCACTCCCTGCACCTTTGCCTGTGGTTGAACTGGCTGGACTCCTTCCCTCACCTGCAGGCTCCATGCGCAGGCCTTCCCTTTCTGGACCTTGGGTTCCTGGAAGAGTCTGGCACACTCCAGACAGCTTGGCCGCTTTCTCTAGGTATCTTCTAACTCCAGGTCTCTTTCCTCATGGGCTGGTTACTGAAGCCTGGTTTCTGCTTTGGGCGTCAGCACTGCATTTCCAACGGAAGCAGCAGGTTGAGTGAAGACAGAGAATAGGGAAAGGAGTTTCCCTTAGATATTTCCACCTGGGGAGGCAGAGGTCAAAGAATGACGTATTGGGACCTTGGAGATGGGGTGGGAGACTGGCCACAAGGAAGAGACTTAGATTGCAGGGAATAAGACAGGTCGGGCTCTGGACAGGCTTAACTGCAGGCCACTGTCACACTACTGAAAATCGGGGTGTTTGGCCAACTTTCCTCCTGTACTATTTCTCTAGCTTCCTGTACCCTTAAGAAGCAAAGGCTGTATGTTCAGAGTGTCCTTGGCATCTGTGGAGTCACTGGATAGGGCTCAGGTGCAGGGGTCCTCGTCCTGCGAGGACTGTTGGGAATGCCTGAAGTCAGTCTTTAGTGCACACTCATTGCTGTGGAATGGATTCTGAGAGGACCTGCCCTGTTTCTGCCCCGAGCAGAGCTGGGGATTTGGGAGACGACTCTGGAAGCTGCTGGTGACTTGCTGTGGCTATCGCATTCTCAGCCTTTGTCTTCTAAGGGTGGCCCGTGAGGGATAGTGGGGGGCACCACCTGCCTGCTGTGTAGATTCCTGAACCATAGGCACCCTCAGCAGGTATCCTATCCTCCTCAAAGAAATGATTGATGCTGTGCCATGCCTGATGATAGCCCTTCTTTGTCCCTTTGTTCTGAAAAAAAAAAAAAAAATCAGTGGGACCCATTGTGTTTCAGAAGCCTGAATTCTAGGTGCCCTGCTTGGTTTTCCTGGTGCCAGGTTCACCCAGCTAAACCTAGGCTTGCACTTGCTCTGGCCTCTTGTTCTTCAAGCCAGCTGGTATTTTCTTGGCTTACTCTCAGGCCTAAAAGTGGTGTCAGGTGATTTTGGTTTGCTTTTTTTTTTTTTGGTCCTGGGAATTGAATTCAGGGCCACACGCTTGTGAGGCAGGTGCTGTGCCGCTGCACTGTATCTCCAGGTCTGGAGTGCTTTTTAAGTGTAAATTCAAATGTCAAACAGATGCACTTGGTTTAGGTTTGAATATTACCTGTAAAATGGGACTACTGCTTTTGGAATTGATGTGAGGATTAAGTTAGCCCTGCCCTGATTTTTCTCATTGGGTGGGACCTAAGGATGTTATACATTGGTCTCTTCCCTCTGTCCCTGCCCAAGTCCCTGTGACCAGCAGCACCTTGTCTGGAGGTGGGGGTAGGGCAGGGGAGGGGGTAGGGTGGGGGCAGGGGATAGTAGTCAGCAGGGCAGTTAGTGGTCTCAGCATTAACCAGGAGGCTCATGGTCTTGTCTTCCTCCACAGCCTGGACGTGTCTCCTCAGGTAGAATCTGGCCCAGCTGCTGCTCCTCACCACCTCCCCTGCTCCCCCTGGGCTCCGGCCCCCCCCACTCCTGTTCCCACTGCTGCTCCCATGCTAAGCACTAACCTTTTTGCAGCCACCTCCCCTGCTGCTGCCACTGCTGCCGCCGCTGCCACCACCACCACCACCACCACCACCACCACCACCACCCCCGAAGCCACCCTGTCTGGATTCTTGGGTGCCACCAACCCGTTCCTCACCTCTTTGCAGAGCAACCCCTTCTTCGAGGAGCTCGTAGCCAACATAGCACTAAACTCTCCTTCACCTGCTCCCTCTCTCCCCAGTGCCTCGAGGGCCAGCCCTGTCCCCCTGGCCTCCTCTGGGAAAGCCCTGCCTGAGTGGGACGACACCTTCAACGTCTTTGCTGCCAGCAGGCTGCATCCAGAGGCCAGGAACAAGATCCTAGCCCCAGCAGGAGTTGGGCTGGAGGCGGCCGGGCTGCAAGATTCAGGCCCAGCGGCCATAGCAGTGAATGCAGCTGAGCCCCAAGGAGATCCTGGGGGAGGAGGCGGTGAGAGCAGCATATGGGCAGAGCCCGGGGCTCCGCTGGACTTGGGACTGGACCAGCAGAGCACAAGTACATCTGACCCCGGGCCCCTTGGGTCAGCAAGGGCCACTCTGCCCCCTGAGCTACACCTTCGAGCCTCAGCCTCAGCACCAGACAGGGAGCCACTGGCCCCGGAAGGTGGAGCAGGGCAGAGTCCAGCAGATAGTGGAAAGTCTCTGTTTAGCTCCCCAGAAGTGCTCGGTGCATGGGAGCAGCTGCCGGGTTTGGATGACACCCCTGAAGGCCGGGACGCGGACACTCCCCAAAGGGAAAGCCAGTTTTTCCATGAGCTCAGTACAGCGGAGGATTCCTGGCCCTGGGATGTGGTCACCATTTCTCCTGCAGCTGAGATGGCCTCACCAGTCCTGCGAGGAGAATCTGATGAGCTGCCTGCTCTCCAGCTGCTGCCAGAACCACCTGCCACTGTGACTCCCACGCCGAGCGAGGGCCTTCCCCTAATGGAGCTGGACACGGAGCTTCCACCTGAGTCCGACGAGGGGCTGCAGCCCAGCACGCCACCCCCCAAGCCACCACGCCTCTTCATGCCCTCAAACTCTCAGGTGGAGGATGAAGAAGAGAAGGCTGCAAGAGGGCCGAGTAACCAGGAATCAGGGACAGAAGAAGAAGCCACCCCAAGTACTTTGTTTGTTGGTCCTCAGGAAGCCATGGAGGAGAGCGAGAAGCCTGAGTTAGGGGAGTTGGACAGCCCATCTTCTGGGACCTTGCTGGGTGATCCAGGCCTGGAGGAGATAGTAGAAGATGTCAGTGCCCCTGGGCCTGGGGCCTGCCCGACTGTGCCCACCAGTTGCCCCGAGGGGCCTGTGCCCATACCCTGTTATTCAGCAAACTCAGCTCTTATAAGTCTGCAGACCTGGGGGGCTCCAGAGAGAGAAAGTCCTGAGGCCTTGAGCCAGGAGCCAGCAGAAGAGTTCCTTGCTCCTCCATCAGACACACCCCAGAAGGCTGATCTGGGGGCCTTGGAGGAGGCCTTGAGCCCCTTGTCTCAGGGGAGCCAAGATCCCCCTAGTCTTCCGTCCACATCCCCACCATTGTCCAGAGAGTATTCCATCCACTCTGGTCCAGAAGAGCCACCCACGCCCCCAGAGCCTATCTTTCCACCACCCCCTCTCCCGCCCTGGGCCAGCCACCGCCATGGGGGACCTGGCCCTCCATGCTCTCCCTTGTCTGGAGTCTGGCCCCTGACTTCTTCCTCCCCACCTCTGGGGGAGCCAGACTCACCCCCTGGCTCCTTTGAGCCCTCCCCCCCTGAAGGCCCCCCTGTCCCACTCGGGGAAGACCACGTTGCAGCCACCCCAGCCTCCCCGCTTGTGCTTCTGCCCTTGGAGACACGACCAGCTGAAGAGCCACGGCCCAGTGCCAGGTGAGCTTCCACCCTGAGAACCTTTTCCAGGAGGAAGTGGGAGGAGGGGCTATAGCAGCACGAGGGGTGGAGATGGTTACATTCTGGTCTCACCCTTGCCAAGGGAAGTGAGGGCCCCCACCACCCTGAGGAAATGGTGGAGGCTTTGAAACCATGAGCATTCTGTGGTGGTACCAGCTCTGAAGCTGCCTCTGTCATGAGACCTGAGACAGCAGGGCAGCCCACAAGCCAGGGGCTTGGGGAGTAGTGCTGACAGGGAGCAGAGGTGAGGAACAGAATGAGGGAGACTGGCGTACACTCACAAGGAAGGGGAGTGAGAGCTGCGCCCACAGTGCAGGGCATTCTCCAGGAGGCCCCAAGGAGCAGTCTGGCAGTGGAGCAGGCCAGGAGAGCAGAGAGCCAGAGGGACCAGGGCTCAGGCTAGGAAGCAAGCTGGAAGTACCTTCAAAAGGGCAGAAAGAAAAGCAAGGTGCTTTTCTCATCTCTAACCCTCAGAAGAAAGGCTGCTCTCTTACACAGTGGGTGCTTCACTGGCTGCCCTCTTGTTGGTTTTGTGGGCCTCTAGTTGGTCTGGTTCAGAGATGAGTGCCTGTGTGACTGGTCACAGTGGCCCCGGGGCTGTGGGAAGAATGATAAGGCTAAGACCAGGTGGCTCGAAAGGGGAGATGATTGTTGAAGTCTGGAGACTTGGGAGTGAGATGTGGTGGGTGTGACTCAGCTGGGACGGCCCAGTCAGGGACATTAATGCTCTAGGAGGCCTGAGTGGAGGAGGGGCACACAGGGTGCAAGGTTTGGGAAGCAGGTCAGGCTCCAGCACAGGCCTCTGTGAGGCCCCAGGCTGCTCAGGCATTTGTTACCTGCGATGCTGATGTAGCCTGTGCTCTGTGCTAGTCCACTGAGGAAGGGTGGGGTCTGGGGAAGGAGGAGCCCTGGGGAAAGCAGGGCTGACAGCTGAGAAAGAGCAAGAGTGAGCCTAGGCGTCCCCACCCTTCTCCCCCAAAGGCAAGTGCAGGTTCTGTGTCCCCTGTAGCAAGGGAACTGAGAGGATAAGTGGCCCCCTTGTTTCTTGATGACAACATCCTCAGCTGGCCCTGTTGGCTTCTAGCACAACTTCTAATTATACTCAACCCTTTCTGGAAGTTTTGTTGTTTTCAGAGTCGGCTTTCTGTCAGTCCTTGGTGTGTCCCTTATATCATGAAGTGGTTGAGCCAACTGCAGCTCTGTCTCAGAAAAGAGCTGCAGGGCCAGGGCCCTTCAGATGTGGGGCAGTCAGACTGCGAGCTGTGCGTCCTGGCAGCCCACTGAGGGAGCTTTGGCGCTATGCTGGTCACCCCTTCCCACTGCCTATAGGTGGCCTTCCCCTAGTGCCTGCTCACAGGTGGCGTTAAGGCGGACACACATGAATCTCTCCCTTACTCTGCACCACCTGTCAACGCTTGGCCCCTTTTCAGAATCTGGATCCCCAGCCTTTCTTCAGTGACAGAGGAGCTTCTTTGGGTTGGTGCGCAGAGGCCTTGGCCTTCCCCACTGGACTGGTACAGAGCACAGGCTCCGTGAGCACCGCTGGTAACTGACCCAGCAAAGGCCTGAGAAGCCTGGGGCCTCATAGAGGCCCGCGCTGGCTCCTGACCTGCTTCCTGCACCCTGTACTGTGCTTCTCAGTGGGCCTTTTGCCTTCAGTGGAGTTTAGAGTCTGGGGTTAAACACTTTGCTTTCTACTCCTGAGGCTTAAAACTGCTGTAGAATGATTGTAAATATTTAAGACTTCCCTCATAGGAAGTAAGCTGATTTGAGAGTCTGATGCTTACATGGTATTTATCACTATGGCAAGTGTAGGCCCTGGAGGTCTGAGGAGTTCCACTGTGGGGGAATCAAGAAGACTTCATGGAGTAGGAGGCTTGCACAGCTTAGGAGTAGTAACTAAGCCAGTGAAAGAAACAGGCCTACTCCAGGCAGAGAAGAGTTTTCGCACCAGAAGTTAACATCAGCACAGCTGCTTGTGGGTGGGGGACTAGTAGGCCATGAGGAAAGGGCAGGCCCAGAATGCATTAGATTGTGGGTTTTTTTTTTTTTTTTTTTNTTTACCTCCACACAAGTCAATGAAGGATTTTTAGCATTGGAGAGGACAGATCTCTTTTACTTTTTATTTTTTAGCCAGGATCTCACTATGTAGTTCAGGCTGCCCTTGAACTTACTTCAGTATCCCAGGCTGGAAGTCAAGGTGATCCTCCTGCCTCTGGCTCCTGAGTGCTGGGATTATACGCATGCGCCACCTTGCCTGCCTGAGGTCAGCTCTTGATGCTGCAGCAGGGTGTGTGGGTGTGACTGAAGGTGGGCAGAACTGTGCTGGATGGAGGAGCGGAGTAGAGGCTGTGGCTGAAGGCAGGTGCAGCTGGCCTCGAGAAGAAGGGGAGTTCTAAGAGAAGGTAGGGAAGGAGCAGGGCCTGACTGATTGTTAAGACTGAGGCTGCAGACAGCAGAGGCCCTGGGAGGCTCCCTGCTGGGCACAGAAGGAAGGGCTGGTGTGAGGAGATTCTGCATGGTGAGCAGGGGAGCTGTCCTGCGGCCTATGCACAAGTCAAGAGCCTGGTGGAGGCCCTGGCTTTGGGCCGGCAAAGAGGAGGGGAGAGAAGCAGAGGGTGTCAGCATTAGAGCCAAGGAGAAGCTGCCAGGCCAGAACACAGGTGGAGGGGACAGCAGCCCAGAAGAGGGAGAAGGCTAAGTGTGCACCCCACAGAGATGTCGGGGAGGTGAGAGCTGAGCAGGTTCCCAGGTGGCGTGGGCTGGAGGGGCCAGAGGCCTGTTCTAAAGGAGGATGAGTGAGGGTGAGGGTTAGTGCAAAAGTAGGATCGTGGGGAATTCAGGCAGGTCACAGGCCTGCCTTATTATACATGGGAAACCACCAGTAGAGACAGGCTGGTGACACTGCTCCCAGTTTGCTTAGGCCTTTCCTAGTTTTGGCACTATCTTGGGAATACCTATGGTCCTAGAGAAATTAGGGGGATAGGTTTTCTCTCCAGAAATACAGTTTGATTAGAAAAAATGTAGAAGAGACAGGAGGGAAGAGGGGGCATCCCTGGCAGGCTGGGTCCAGGGATGGAAGTGTGCAGGATGCGCTCTGCTGTAAATGTTAAAGGGCCAGCTCCTCGGATCCAAGAGGGAGTGAAGTGGGGAGGAAGTACATGGTGGGGGATTGGGGCATGAGCGGAGCAGCTGTCCAGCAGAGCTGGAGGCTCTGTAGAGAAGGCAGCCCCACGTTTGCACTGTCCTTCTCTCCCCATAACCCATCTCCTTCTGTCCTTGCAGTCCCCACCCTGTGAAGCCTCTCAGTGCAACCCCTGTGGAGGGCAGCCCCGACAGGAAGCAATCCCGCTCGAGCCTGAGCACAGCCCTGAGCAGTGGGCTGGAGAAGCTCAAAACAGTCACATCTGGTAGCAGTCAGCTTGTGGCCCCGGCGCTCCAGCTTGGCCACACTGTGGACGGCAAGAAGCTGAAGGTGAGGTCCGGTGGAGTGCGCAGGGCATCTGACAGAAAGGTTTGGAGTTGTGAAGCAAGGAGCAGGCTGGGTCTCCTAAGCCAGGCCTGAGACCAGTTAGACTGCCTGTGTCATCAGAGACAGAGGTAGCTCCAGGTGCTGCGGTAGGAGAATGGGGGTGCTGGGGGGCAGGTTAGCCCCAGGCCTGGCCACCCTCCTCACTCCCATCCCCTCTCGCCCATCTCAGGACTCTACTGCGCCAGACCAGTCAGCCAAGTACTACCACCTGACTCATGATGAGCTCATTGGCCTGCTCCTGCAGCGAGAGCGTGAGCTGAGCCAGCGGGACGAGCACGTGCAGGAGCTAGAGAGCTACATTGACCGGCTGCTGGTGCGGATCATGGAGACCTCGCCCACACTGCTGCAGATCCCGCCTGGTCCCCCCAAGTAGCCATCGCACTTCCACCCTCATCCCCAGAGGGTTGATGAGAACTTGCTGCCCAGTCAGCGCCCATGTGCCCACCTGTCCTGCTTTCCACCAAATACACTCACCTGGGCAGGATACAGCTGTCCTTGTGGTCACTCCCTGCTCCCCTGCACTTACCTCTCTGAAGGGGGACCCTGGGACCCCACTGGAGGTATAAAGTTCCATGTACAACTTGTGTGTCTGTGGGGGTCCTAGGGCTTTGCCACCTGCCTCTTTTCATACCCCTTAGCTTTGGGGCTCTGCAGAATCAGAACAAGTCTGAGAGAGGCTATTGCTAGCACAGACTTTATTACCCCCCAAGGATGGTCTGCCATTCCTTCCTACCACAATCCCTTATTCTTTACATTTTCCTCCAGGCTCTGGAGGGGATCTAGTATTACAGGGACGGGGATAGGGACGGGGACAGGGACCGGGACCAATCTGATCATTTGTCCAAGTTGTGGGCCACCTGGGTGCCTACTCTTCAGCTTTGCCCTCTTTCCTGAGAGCAGGGGCCTCTGTGTCCCTGTCTAGTCTTTGCCATTTTCCAAGTGAGAATTTTTGCACTTTGAGCTGTTGCAGAGCGAGTGCCGCGTGGAAGGATGTGGTGATGTTTGTTGTCCAGGCTGCCCCCTGCCTCTCTTTGGACCTTTCCACTGGGTGTCACTGCTGAGTGTGAAGGTAGAGCTGGGTCCAGAGAGAGCTTCTCCTCGCTCTTCTGGTCTCCATTCATCTCTGATGTACAGGCCCCACCACGTCAGGGGTGTAGGCTGCTTATGTTTTGGGGATCAAGCCTCCATGTCTGTTCCTGTTTCCTGTCCAGATGCCAAAACTCTGTGCTCCTGCAGGGTTTGAACTTTTGGAAACCAATGAAAATGTGCCTTTCGTGAGTGGGGTTAAGCACCTCTTGATGTGGATATCTCTCTTGCTGTGACATCCCCCTTCTTCCTGCTTGAGCACACCTGGATGGCTCTGTCAGGGTTCTGGGAAGGGGAATGGAGGTTGAACAGTCCTGCTGTGTGTTCTCCTTCCTGAGAATCTCAGCTAAGGGTCTGGCCAAGCTGCTGCTACTAACCCTCCTGCTGTCTTCCATTCCTATTCCACCCCATTTGGAGGATCCTAGGATAAAAACCCCTGGTGAGTTATAGATCTGAGGCCAGTCCTGGCCTGGCCTCAGCACAACCATGCTGAACAGTTGGCTATTCTGGAAGTGGGAGGCCGCACTATGCCTTAGGAGACACCTATACTCCTTTGTTGCTCCCCCACCCATCCACTAAGCTGCTATCCCAGGCTGTCCCTTCTGCCTTGCCTGGCTTGGCTGCAGTGCATTTTGAAATGAAGTGTCTGACCTTTGGCCTAGCCCCTGGTTTGCTTGTGGAAAACATGGCAGGTTTTCCCCATGACATCTTTTGCTACATTGGGCACCCTGCATTAGCAAAAATTGAGGAGTGTGGGCATGCCAAAGGAGCATACTTTTAGCCTCCTGAAGGGACAAGAACTCCTCTGGGGCTGTCTCCTGTCAGCTTGCACAGAGGGCCTCGGGATGTGTCCTGTGGGTGATGGCAGTCTTCTGCCAGGATGGAGCAGGTGGGTCCTGCACCTGGGAGAAAGCCTCTGAAGAGTTGCCTACCTTAAAGTTCACTCATCACAACTGAGAAATATATCCACATGTGCCCAGATCTTCAGCCACACTTTTGAAGGGTCACCGAAGAGTGGAAAAGATTTTCCTGAGGGAAAGGCCATTCCCCTACTAGGTATTTCTCGGCTCTCTTCGATCCCAGACCCAGACCTGGGTAGGTGTATCTTCAGAAGAGGTTTTGAATTGAATGCAGCCAAGGGTTCATGTTTTTGCTCCTAACCACAAGCTACAGGGTGGGGTGGTGATGGTGGGCAGGTAGCAGGCACAGTTCTGCTTTGCTGTTTGTCTCCCTAGATGTACCTCCTGTTTATAAAGAGCTTGTTCTTCATGTTTTGAGCACTTTATGAAGAATAAAAAGTTCACGTACTGCAGGTGGCCTGTTGCTTTCCTGTTTTGAAATGAGTGGTTGAAAGAGGCTGCCTGTGAGTGGGG